>AYEL01072818.1:0-45111 GCA_000484575.1 Olivierus martensii
ACGCATCCCAAGGTGCAATCGGCATCTGTTCAGATTGACAGATAGATGCCATATCTAAACCAGTGTCACTGAGTAAACCTCGAATCCTCAGACCAAATGATGGAATGAACGAAGATCGAGCAGAAAACAATGCAGGAAACATGGGATTAAAGATGCAATCCCTAGAAGGATTGTTTCGGAGAGACTAACTTCGTATAATAGTACAGGGAGAGCTGTTTTCTCCTGATGGAAAGCGGAGGCTCATATGTTTCTACATACAGGCTCTGGACAGGTGACGTGCGGAAAGCCCCAGTGCACAAACGGAGTGCCTGGTGATGAATGGGGTCTAACATTCGCAGAGTAGATTCTCGCTGAGCCATAAATTAGAGAACCGTAGTGAAGCTTTGATCGGATCAGTGACCGATAGATTCGAAGCATTGAATATCGATCTGCGCCCCAAGACAGAGAAGAGATGACTTTGAGGATGTTCAATGCTCTGGTGCACTTTCCCTTGAGATGGAGGAGATGGGAGCGGTCCGGTATGTGAGGAAACATGATTCAGGAGTGAGGCCCTAAGACGAAAAGGCAGTTAACGACGAACGGAGAACGGAACGATAGAAAAACGAAATGACGGCATTATAAAGACGTAACTATTAGTTCTACATCGTTCCTAAATAGCGCTAAGTAGGAGGATTTCCTCTGATCGAGTCTAAAGACGAGGCGAATTCCATTTCTGATTTTCGAAATTGTAACCGACACCATGACGAGATTAGGTGAGATCTGCCAAATCGCCAGTAATATTAAGACCGGTCCGATGAAAGTAATTAAGAAACTGCACAAACTTATTTTTGGAACCGAAGGCAACCGTGGAAATAGAAAGCGATTGCGTGATTTCAACAGCTTTTCTTTTGAAGATGGTTCAGATGAATATAAAACTAACCTGGCTTTCATGAACGATCGTTGGAGTATTGGTGATTTAGTCCGGGTTGGCAACCTGCTATGTTTAAACTGTGATCTCGCCAGAAAGAGTTTAGTGCGGAACGTCGTTTCTAAAAGCTTTAGGTCTATTAGACCTAAAGCTTTTAGAAAGCAATAGTGAAAAAAAATGATACGAACGACGTTGTAAATTCCAATGTCGATGATGACGACATAGAAGAAGGAGTGCGGTCGGTAACGCCAGTATCGGGAACTCCGATAGGGGTAGCTATGAGAGGTCTAATGCTGCGGAGGCAGGAGATGATAATGGAGTTGTCGGTCGACAGAGGCAGTTAGAGGATCCTCGGAGTATAGCACCTAAGCCTATAGTTAGTTTTTCAATGAATCTTAGAGACATGGAAGATTCTATAAGATTATTTGATGGCACAGGCCCATTTTCCGTTGAGAAATTTATTGAGGAGCTAGAAGACGCCGCCCGAATTTTCAACTGGACTGACATACATTTATTTATATTTGCAAAAAGGTTTCTGAGAGGTCAGGCAAGGTTGTTTGTGCAGAACGAACGTGGCGTGAACTCCTGGAATTTATAGAAGAAGGCCCTTACGGAAGAGTACGGTGCTAGGCTGAGTAGTGGCCAAATACATAGAATGATGAGAGAACGGACGGGACGAACGAAACGGTATTCGAATATTTCCTAGGAATGAAAGAATTAGCAAGCCGAAGAGATGTGGAAGATATTACAATCATACAGTATACGTTAGACGGCATCCGGAAGATAGTCATAAAATAATATTGTATAGAGCTCTCACTATAAATGATTTTAAGGTTAAACTCAAAATATATGACGAAATTAAACTCAAAGAAAAGCTAAATTGTCAATACTCCAAACTTTCCAGCAAGAATAGAAATCGAGACGAAACTAAAAGAGGAGCCTCTCAATGATTGACACGGAAACCAGAAGAGTCTAAGTGTAGGTCGGAAGGGTACCGAACGGCTATAACTGCGGCAAACGGGGACATAAATCGGACAATTGTGGATATAAATCGGCCGGTTGGAAATGTTTTAGGTGCAATCAATTTGTCCATAGGAGTTTCGAATGTTCACGAAAGAGTCAGCACCTAAACAATGATGCCCAACATGCCGATATGCGATCGTCCGAAGCTAGCGATGTCAACAATGCGGAGATCTGTCCAGACTATCACTCTGAAACAAAAACATCTGTAACGCTGTTACAATCTACGAATTGCACATACAAGCTTATTACCATTGATTGCATGAAAATCCATGCCTTAATCGATACAGGTAGCGCAGTGAATATAATTAGATCTTATGTTTATGAAAAATTGGCCCGATCTAAATTGGAGGTGGCGAATTTGTCCCTGGTCGGATTCGGAGGGAAAAGCATCTCACGCATTGGAAAATTCTGTGGTGTTGTCGATATCGATGATAATTCATTTACCACCACTGTTTATTAGCGTCCACTCCAACGATGTCGGCGCAGAGAATAATTGGAAGTGAACTTCTAAAAAACATTGATTTCTCTGAGTAAGGGTGAATTTAGAGTTAGTAAAGCACTGGAGGAGAAGAACCACATCATGAAGATTGATGTTGTAGATTTAGGTTCCGCGTCTGAACTGGATATAAGATCTGATATTAATGAGGATACTAGAAACGAGCTAATAGCGATGATCAGGAATTACTGCCCCAAAAGAATAAAGACTACCAACCTCGAAATGAAGATTCTATTAAAAGACGACGTGCCAATTTATAGTCCACCTATACACTTGCATTTGTGAAGTGCGAGATGATGGATCAATAGATACAGGAATGGATAAGGGATGGTGTTGTGAAACCTTACGTATCAGAATACTCGAGCCAAGTGGTAGTGGTCAGGAAGAAAGATGGAACCCCTAGGATCTGCGTGGATTACCGAAAATTGAACAGAATAGTGATAAAAGATCGTCATCCAATCCCAATTATTGAGGAACAACTAGAAAGACTACAGAATGCACGAATCTTTACAACGCTAGATCTTAAGAATGGCATCTTTTATGTACCAGTGAATAAGGAAAGTCAAAAACTAACAGCTTTTGCGACGCATAAAAGTCAATTTCAGTTTCTGCATAAGCCTTTTGGTCTCTGCAACACTTTGTCAGTATTCCAAAGATTTATTAACCACATATTCCGACCCCTGATTAATAGTGAAATTGTCTTACCATACTTGGATTATTTGATAATACCAGCATCTGACGAAGATGAGGCGAGAGACAGAAGACGGTATTAAAGATCTGTCAGGATTATGGACTTGAGATTAAGCTAAAGAAGTGCCAGTTTCTCAAGAGATGAGTCGAATTTTTGGGACACGTTATTCAAAATGGTAAAATATACCCGTCCAAAGAAAAAACCTGGGCAGTGTTGTGCTTTCCCAAGCCTGAAAGCATTAAACAAGTTCAGAGCTTCTTGGGTCTGATGAATTATTTTAGAAAGTTTATACCAGGATATGCCTTAATAGCAAGACCCCTCAGTGATATGCTAAAAAAGAATAATAGTTTTATCTTTGAAGGACCACAGAGGACCACGTTCAAAGAGCTTATAAATCAACTGTCGAACAAACCCGTATTACAGATTTACAAACAAGAGGCTTCGACGGAACTACACACAGATGCCTCTATAGAGATATATGGAGCAATCTTAATGCAAAGATTCAAGGAAGATGGTCTATTTCATCCTGTACATTATATGAGTAAGAAGACAACAGACGCTGAGAAAAAATATTGTAGCTACGAACTAGAGGTATTGGCAATTATTCAAGCTTTAAAAAAATTTCGTGTTTATTTACTCAGTCACAAATTTAAGATTATAACCGATTGCACTGCATTCGATAGGACAATGAATAAAAGATTTGACGACAGGAGTCACACGATGGGCTTTACTGCTAGAAGAATTTGATTATGTAATATAACATAGATCAGGATCACGGATGAAAAACGTGAACGCCTTAAGTCATTGCCCAGTTCACACAATATTTTCAGAGGAATTAACCAAACGAATGAGAAATGCTCAGGAAAGAGACAATGAAATCAAGCTTATCAAGGATTGGTTAGTTTGTTAGGGTTTAATGGCAAAAGGGCCCAACGGGCCAAACTGCGCCAGACACAGAGTTAAAAGAAGAAAAAAGATAAACAAATAAATAAATATGCACTTAAGATTATAAACAACAAGCAAGGCAACAAACAAAACAAAACTAAACTAAGATTAAAAATAAAACTAACTAAAACATAACAGAAAAAAGGTGTAAACGGCCAACAAAAACATTTAAACAAAAAATCAATAAATAGGCAAAACAAAATATATACATAATGCTGTAAACCGTCATATAACAGATAAAACAATTAACAATAAATAAAATAACATTTAAATATGACGTAAAATACAAATTTCCGATAAAAAGGCAAAAAGGCCTGAAGAATTTAAATCTTTGCCAATAAGGGCTGTAAGATTAAAAGAAGACTGATTAATTGCCGTAATCGCTTGGCACTAAAGTAAGAACATTCAGTTAAAATTTGCTTGATCGTAAGAGCACAGTGACACCGGTCACAAGTGGGCTGGGCTTCGCCCATTAAAAGATGCCTATGCGTGAGTCGGATATGCCCAATGCGAAGTCTGGCAAGGACGACTTCCTGTCTCCTGTTCCTGCGAGGGCAAGAGTTCCATTGCTCGACGACTGGCTTGATCTGGTGGAGTTTGTTGTTTATCTGTCCGTCCCACATATGCTGCCACATTTCTATCATTTTTTCTTTTATAACTGCCCTTAAGTCAGAAAAAGGAATTTCACAGTTATGGGAGTGGTGAGGGGTGGCTGACTTTGCGGCAATGGCAGCAAGTTCGTTCCCATTAATGCCAACATGTCCCGGGATCCAACAGAACTTGATCGTGTATCCCCTTCTAGAGAGAGAGAAAAGAAGCTTCTTGATGTGGAAAACTATAGGATGTGGTGAAGGTCTCAACGAGATCAGAGCCTGAAGCGCACTCAGTGAGTCTGAATAAATGAGGCCTTTCATTCTAATATGCTTTAGAGCAAGGTGTATTGCATGCAATTCGGCAGTGAACACAGAAGCCACTGTGGGGATCTGTTCTGACAGAGCTTCGTCATCACAAATAACAGCACATCCCACATGGCCATCGAATTTAGATCCATCCGTGAATATTGAGAAAAAGCCTGCGTTCATATGTTGAAAATCTGCAAAAAGTTTTTGATATACACAGTCGGGAGTGGTATCTTTTGGATAAAGATGAAGACGAAAATCTACCGATATGGAGGATGCATCCCAAGGGGCAATAGCTGTATGTTCAGACTGAAAGATGGAAGATGTATCTAAATCAAGCTCATTGAGTAGGTCTGACATTCGCAGACCGAATGTTGGAACACATGAAGTTCGAGCGGCAAAAAACGAAGAAAACATGGGATTAAAAACACTGTCACGCGGGATTCTTTGGAAGAAACTTCAATTTGGTGTAGTAGTAGAGAGACAGTTGCTTCCTCCTGATGGAAAGTGGAGGCTCAAACGCTTCTATATACAGGCTCTGAACAGGTGACGTGCGGAATGCCCCGGTGCACAAACGAAGTGCCTGATGGTGGATGGGGTCTAACATCCGAAGAGCAGATTCTCTAGCTGAACTGTAAATCACAGATCCGTAGTCCAGCTTTGATCGGATCAACGACCGATATAAACGTAGCATTGAACAACGGTCCGCGCCCCAGGACAAGGATGAGATAACTTTCAAAATGTTTAATGCTCTGGTACATTTCCCTTTAAGATGCAACAGATGAGGATGGAAAGTGAGCTTTCGGTCAAAAATCATGCCTAAAAATTTGGCTTCATTCACAACGGCTTATCAAGGAAAGTCTTAATCATAGGGAACACGGAAATTATTTTTTAAAGGCTGGAA
The DNA here is from genome assembly GCA_000484575.1 of Olivierus martensii. Taxonomy (NCBI): domain Eukaryota; kingdom Metazoa; phylum Arthropoda; class Arachnida; order Scorpiones; family Buthidae; genus Olivierus; species Olivierus martensii. The sequence goes on from AYEL01072818.1 coordinate 5,866, forward strand.
TTTTGTATAAATACGACAAAGGAAAAGAATTGTTGGTCGTTCCTATATGATGCAAAACTGGAATAATCAGGAGTGAGCATGACAAAGGACATTTTGCAATTAAGAAAATTTTAGAAGAAATTAAAGGTCGATATTATGTACCAAATTTGGAATCAAAAATTTCCAAGTGTATAGCGAATTGCGTATCATGTATGCTGATAAGTAAGAAAATGGGTAAACAAGAGGGTCAGTTGCATTCTTTAAATAAAGATCTACCACTGTACATATTGGTAGTTGTGGATAGCTTCACCAAGTTCATGTGGCTATCCCACAAAATCAATAACAGCAAAGAAGTTATACACAGGCTAGAGCAACAGAAGAAGATATTTGGCAACCCAGCATGTATATCTGTGATAAAGGGACTGCCTTTACATCGAAAGAATTTAACAAATTATTGCATAGATGAAAACATTAAACATTAAACACTTTCAGATTACCACAGGACTGCATAGAGCGAATGGTCAAGTCGAAAGGATAAATTCTATCGTCATTTCGGTAATGGCTAAGCTATAAATTGAGGACTCAACAAAGTGGTACAAGCACGTAGACCGGGTGCAGAGAATGATTAATTCCACTTATCAAAGAAGCATCGGTACCACACCTTTTCAGCTGTTAACTGGAACAAAACTGACAGCCAAAGTAGATCAAAGAATACAATTATTTCTTGATCTCATCAACAAGAAATAAGAATACAATTTGAAGATAACCGTGAGGAACTAAGAAAGATGGCAAAGAGCCAAATAAAAAAAAGTCCAAGAAGAGAATAGAAAGACATATAATGTGAGACAGAAAAACCCAAACAAGTATAACCTGGGAAGCCTAGTAGCCATAAAACTAAAGCAATTTGGAGGCAAATTAAAACTGTGCCATAAATATTTATGCCCATATAGAGTGGTCAAAGCTAAGATGAATGATACGTATGATGTCGAGAAAATTGGAGATCATGAAGGACCCCTTAAGACAAATACTTGTGCCGAATTTATGAAAAGATGGAAAGTTGGAGAACAATCATCTGAGACGAATGGCGGAGATGTGAGATGTATAACGCGACATTCAAAAGATAGGAACGAATAATGTAGGGGGCGACAGACGCATTAAATTATTTCATTAAATGTGTATACATTTCAGATTTGACACTCTCCGACACATTATTTAAAACAAATGTTTTATTTAAATTGCATTCCGAATTTGAAAAGACAGTTGATTTTGAATTCCTAATAGAATGCAAAGAATATCATGGCCAATAATAAAGAATGTTATCAATATATTATATATTTTTTGACATAATCTAGAACTTAAGAGAATTGAACAGATTAATAGAAAAAAATTTTCAATCTCAAAGCTTTTTCGTGACCGAATGAAATTAAATGCAATTCAGAAATTACATGAAATAAAATAATTTTCTAATACTAATTGATTAAAATCAATTAGTATTAGATAATTGTTTTATTTATATTAAAATTATTTTATTCATATTGTAATTGTTTATTTATGTGGGATGTATAACGCGACATTCAAAAGATAGGAACGACTAACGTAGGGGGCGACACACGCAGGTAGTCAGACAGGGTATGCATAAAAAACAAGAAGCGGCGGAAATTCAAAAAAAAGTGGGTCCTGCAGGCACAGATTTGTTTACCGTGATTTGTTTGTTCTATTAGATTTCGTGACCGAATGAAATTAAATGCAATTCAGAAATTACATGAAATAAAATAATTTTCTAATACTAATTGATTAAAATCAATTAGTATTAGATAATTGTTTTATTTATATTAAAATTATTTTATTCATATTGTAATTGTTTATTTATGTGGGATGTATAACGCGACATTCAAAAGATAGGAACGAATAATGTAGGGGGCGACAGACGCAGGTAGTCAGACGGCATGCATAAAAAAGAAAGAAGTGGCGGCAATTCAAAAAAAGTGGGTCCTGCAGGCACAGATTTGTTTACCGTGATTTGTTTGTTCTATTAGAAATTCCTTCCTGTATCTTGTTTCAAATAAATAGGTCCTACATTTATATTAAAATCAAAATCTAACAAATAGAACTATATGAATATCATTCTGTAATGATGTATTGAGATGCGAAATTGGCAAATTTTAAAATAAATTTGCTTTTTGTAAAGAATATAAACAATTATTTTTTGTCAGCATTTGTTAGCAGCAGCAAAAAAAATATTTTCTGTAAAGTTTATATGAAATTGTAATAATAAAATTGTTTTTATATAAAAATATTTTAAATGGATCCTACAATCTGAGGGCTCGTCCGGGATGTGAGGTTTGGTTTGGTTTGGATTAATGGCGCAAGGGCCTCCTAGGCCAAGCTGCGCCAAGCACAGGATAAAACAAAAAATTGTATTTATAAAGTACATTTAAAAGCAAGTAAAATAACAAATAGAGAAAAATCAACATAATATTAAAATAGTGTAAATGGCCAATGGTAACATTTTAAATATAAAATGTCAAAAAACAGATAAAAGTGCATACATAAAACGGTATAACTATAACAAGGATATCAGAGGACAGATAAATAACGAGTAAAAAATTAAAACCATTAAATAAGACGTAAAACACATATATCCGATAAAAAGGCAAAAAGGCCGGTAGAGTTAAAATCTTTGCCAATAAGGGCGGTAAGAGTAAAAGTTGACTGGTTAAAATGTCGTAAATGCTCGGCAGTAAAATAAGGGCACTCAGTTAAGATGTGCTTGATCGTAAGTGCACAGTGACATCGGTCACACGTAGGCTGGGCTTCGCCGATTAAGAGATGCCTATGCGTGAGCCGGCTATGCCCGATTCGGAGTCTGGCAAGGACGACTTCCTGTCTCCTGCTCATGCAATAATTAGAATCCCATTGCTCGATCAACGGATTGATCTCGTGGAGCTTGTTTCCCTGTCCGTCCCACATATGCTGCCACAGAGAAAGTAGCTTTTGGTTGATAACAGGCTTCATATCGCTGAAAGGGACCGGCAAAGGATCTGAATTGTTTAGGGGGGCCGATTTTGCAGCGGTGTCGGCCAGTTCATTGCCCTTAATGCCGACATGTCCCGGGACTCAACAGAACTTGATTGTATATCTACGAGATGACAAGCGGGACAGAAGCTTTCGGACAGCGCAAACAATTGGAAGTCTTCCACGAGATGAGGGCTTGCAGTATACTCAGTGAGTCAGAGTAAATGATGTTTTGACGGTGGCCCCGTGTCCTAATGTGCTTTAGTGCCATATGAATAGCATGCATCTCTGCATGAAAACTTATTTTACAGTATACATTATATGAATATTATAATGAAGTATGTCTAAATAAATTATATTAATGCTCATAGCCAAATATCAAATTTTAAACATTTAGTATAAATAATAATACATTTATAATACTTTGAATAATATCAATAAATGTTTCATGTTTTATACAAAAATTTTAAAAAAATAGAAATCAAATATGACCAATAAGTTATGAAATAGATCGAAAACAAATACTAAACAATAGCTGCCATACAGGCGTAACACTTAAGAAGTTCAGCCGCCAACCGCTGTAAGATGTGGCGAGGTATTTCAACATTGCGTTACGACGCTTATCTTATACTCAGCTTTGCATAGCATTAACTGTATAAGGAATTCCATCTCTTTTCCTGATGAAATTGTGAAGTATACAAATACATTTTATAATTGAAATTATCGTATTGTATTTTCGATATCATATAGGAGTTAGTAAAATTTGAATTTTTTGGGTCATCATTCCAAAACTGCTTTCTATTGTTTTTCTGCCAAGACTGAGCCTATAGTTAAAGATTTTCGTTTTATTGGTAATGTTTCTTTCTGGATCTCATTACATTGCATCTTAAAGGAAAGGCATTGTCTGCTATGAAATAATATGGAAATACATTCTCACTTTTATCATGAATTAGTCGAGATGCAGTGGGATTATTATTATAAGCACTTTCTAACAAATGTCCAATGTTGACACACAATATACAGGTTGATAATCAAAAATACCGGATTTTTTATGTATATATAGTATATGCTGTATATATTTAACAGAAAAGGACTACTTGTACAGTGCTTTAGAAAAATTAATTGTTTAATTTTATTTCTTTAAAGCATTATACAAGTAGCATGAAATTTTAATGTTCAATAACAACATAAAAGACTGTAGTTCTACAGAATGTTAATTCAACCATCGCCGACTACGATTCATGAATGCTATACGCACTCTCAGTTTCAGAACTTTCTATTGTTTCATGCGTATATTGATAGTTTCTAAAATTCTCCGCCATATAGCGCGCAAAGCGTTTCTTTCAACTTCGTTTGTTGTTACACGCTGTAGGTTGAGATTGCTTTTTTTTCTTGAAATCCGTGGTATTTTTAAATAGTAGGTTTAAAAGTAAATAAAAAACTCTACAATAAAATAATGGTGTATTGCTGTGTACCGTTAGTTTAAACAGAATTTTGAAAATAGGTATCCTGTCAATCCCTGATAGCACTAATGTTACTGATACAATACAATGCCTTCATATAGGCATTGAATCAGATACATGCATAAAGGCTGAAAGTGAAACTATGAAAGAGAATGATAGTGGGAATATTCCAAATGATGCTCTTAATTCTCTTCAGAATCTCCTAGAATTTCCAGATAAGTACTCAAATTTAATACTACAATTTAGACCATACATGATGCTATAATAATGAATAATGTATTTAATATTCTAGTTTTAATGCTATTTTATGATCATTCTAGGATTTACTTTTCTAACAATTCATCTAGCATTAATGGCATATGTAACAGGATATATTTTAAAGAAACTATTTAAGAAACCCAAATGTGAAGGCTACTCAAGAAATTTAAAGGTCAATAGATACAATTCTCCATTTATGGATATTATTTACAGAAGAGATAATAAAAATTTGGAAAAAAGCTATTTTTAGCGACTGGAAGAAAGTGAAAAAAATTTCAGTTCTATTACCTGTCACCGGAGGTGTGTTGTTGCAGCAACGTGGGAGCGGCCAAATTGGATAATGCAACTAGCTGTGCATCAGTTTGAACTGGTTAATTATTTTGTGTATTATAGTGATAGTTATGATGGAATAATTTTTAAACAACGATTATTTAATAAAAATATAAGTGAAATTGTTTTTATGAAGAATGTAGTTAAAAGTCCTTTTATATCTTCCGGATGGTTGTGATTCTGATATAGATGGTGATATATCAGATGATGACATTGAGTATAGGCCCAATACTGAGAGTGATGATGACTCGGATGAGAGTGATTCTGGCCACAGATTGAGATCAAGAAGAAAGACTGGTCTGTCTACAGAGATTTATACCATTTTTGGAAAAGTATGTGGTCTATTATCGATTTTTTTATAAGTATAGATTGATAATAATTAGGGCTATAACTATGACATTTTATAGGATACATTATAAATACGCCATCAGTTTCTAAGCAGTCGTTAGTTGCTTATGGAAATGCATATGCATCTAATGCTGCTTCAACATCGGCATACACGTATCACCAATCGCTTCAACTTCCTGTTGCACTTTGTCATCAGTACCTACTGTTCCATCCGTATCATCTGCTGGAAGTTATCAAGGTTCTACAACCACTAGTACCGCTTCAAGTACAAAGCCAACGTATTGTTGGAGGAGAAAAAACAATTTTTCTCCAAAAGACATAACATGGAAGATAAATCTGCCAAATACCACCAAATGAAATTCCTACACCGCTTGCATATTTCAAGCAAATGTTTTCTGATGAGATGATACAATACATTGTAGAACAGACGAACCTATACAGCACTCAATCAATAGGGAAGTGTATAAATGTCACAGTATCTGAAATGGAACAATATTTAGGAGCTTTGGTATATTTTGGAATCATATCTTTGCCACAGTACAGATGAGGGCAGTATAATTTTAATTTGTTTTCAGTTTCTAATAAAATTTATTTATTTCATTCAGCATTCATTTATTATTGCAGAATGATTGGCAAGAGGGAACAAGGTTTCCTTCAATTGCAGATGTGATGGCAAGGAATCGATTTGAAGAGATAAAACGTTTCTTACATTTTGCAGATAACTCAATGATGGTTGAAAAAGGAAATGATGGATACGAAGGCTTTTTAAAGTGAGACCTTTGATAACAATGCTCAATAAAAATTTGTCTACTGTATCACCTGAAGAATATCAATCGATAGACGAACAAATTATACCTTTTAAAGGACATTCATTTATGAAAATGTACAAAAAAACAAGCCCCATAAAGGGGGATTCAAAGTCATTACACGTGCAGGAGTATCTGGAATAATGTACCAATTTGAAATTTACTGTGGAAAAGCTGAAAAGAACCAGTCAGGTTTTAATAATACTTGCAATAAGTCACACCATAAAGGGGGGATTCAAAGTCTTTACACGTGCAGGAGTATCTGGAATAATGTACCAATTTGAAATATACTGTGGAAAAGCTGAAAAGAACCAGTCAGGTTTTAATAATACTTGCAATAAGTCAGTTGAAAAGAACAGTGTGGGAGTGGCTGGAGAAACTGTTCTAAACCTTACTGACAGCATATCGGGTCACAACTTCAAAGTTTTCTTTGATAATTGGTATGCATCAATAGCATTAGCAGTAGTTCTTCTTAAAAGAAAATTTTTTTCTGTTGGTACTATCAAAATGAATAGGTTAGGAAAAATTCCTTTGGAGTCTGAAAAAGATCTAAAAAGTAAAAGCCGGGGAAGCTTTGATTCTCTTGTTGATGAAAGCAGAGGTTTGGCATTAGTTAGGTGGTTCGATAATAAATTAGTCATTTTTGTTTCCTCATATGTAGCAGTAGAACCTTTGAAATCGTGTAAACGCTGGGACAAAAAGAAAAAACACACATCACTGTTGATATGCCAGCTGTTGTAAATGAATATAATAAGTTCATGGATGGTGTCGACCTTGCAGATATGTTAATTGGTCTGTATAGAATAGATTTAAAATCAAGAAAATTTTACATGCGTGTATTTTTTTACTTCATTGATTTATCATCAATTGTTAATGCATGGCTTCTTTACAGACGTCATTTCCTCTGAAAATAAAAAAACTAAATTTACTTCAGTTCAAAACTGAAGTAAATTTTAGTTGCTCAAACTCTGATGATGAGTAAAACAACTGTTGCAAGTGAAAGGAAACGAAAGAGAACATCGAACACACCACGATCTTAAAAGAAATATCAAAAAATATACCATGCAGTGATGTACGGTGAGCTTTGACCATTGGTCAGAATATATAAAAAGAAGAAAAAGATGCAGAAACTGTCCTGGAAAAGGAACTCTAACCTACATTATATGCAAAAAGCGCAATATATATCTTTGTTTAATAAAAGAAACTGCTTTCTACAGTTTCATACAAAGTGAGTATCAGCTTAGTAAGATTGATGCTGTGATGAGTGACCAAGGCCTGGATACCCAATTTTTTACTCGATTTGTACCAAGTAAAAAATTTTTGAAAATAAATTGTTTTTTTTTAAATGTGTACAGAATGTGATTTTCTGATTAAAATGCCGAAATTATCTGTTTTTTTTTTACTAAAAACTCTATGTACCAAGTAAAAAATTTTTGAAAATAAATTGTTTTTTTTTTTAAAGTGTACAGAATGTGATTTTCTTATTAAAAGTTTTTTTTTACTAAAAACAGATAATTTCGGCATTATAGGGTTAAGGTTTTTGAGAAACTTGAATATGTAAATGAGAAGTGTATAAAGGCTCTCTCATTAGATGACGTTCTCGCTTCCCGTTCCGGCATTCATGTACGAGTACAATAGTTGTATGATATAGATTCTAAATGAGAAGTGTATAAAGGCTCTCTCATTAGACGACATTCTCGCTTCCCGTTCCGGCATTCATGTACGAGTACAATAGTTGTATGATATAGATTCTTGTCAAAAGTTTAGAGTTGTACCTCATTTAACCAAAGCACATATGGAAACTAGAAGATTGAGCTCAATGAAAGTGAAACTGGCAAGCCAAGTATTGAGTCATTCTGTGGCAGCAGGAATATGTTTACTTACTGCAACTGGACACCTTTCTTCTGAGGCAAGTTATACAGCTGAATTTATTGGGGAAATGGATGAGCTATTTGATAGTTTCAATAGTCGCACATTTTATAATGCAAAAAAATTTGCATGTGCTGTTTCCAAAAATTCCCAACATATTGAAATGTGGAAGCAAAAGTTTAAATGGATTGAATCATGGCAATTTATGAAAACAAACAATAAAATATAACATAAAAATATAATATATATACACTGACGGAAAAAAAAATTCCAACACCAAGAAAGACTTGTGTTAGATAAACAAAAAAATATAATATATATATGTCGAAGCAGAATAAGACCAACATTCCAGAGATGTAAGAACCTTCGCTGAAACTGAATTTGCCGAAATTCACGCAGGAAATCGATCCGAAAGCATGGATTATGACTTTTGAAACCCCAAATCGTTACATACTTGAAGTTGATTTGAAGAATTAATTACAAGAGACTTATGTTTTAACATAGACGTGTTTAATAATTTGTTTTTTTTATATCAAAATTTATAACATTAAAAAATAATAATTGCAACTAACCTATTGTTTTCGATGGAGTGTAATCGGTGTCGCAAGAATGCAAGTTGCAAACTTTGGCATGCTTTAATACTGTCTTTCTTGTTTTAATAGTGATACTCCAGGTTTTTTTAGATTACTATCTTTAGGGAATGAATGAAACTGATGTCACTTATCTTTTTTTGTGTTGTATTACATTGAGAAATGCAGCAATTATATGGTATAAGTGCTTCTCTATGATGACAGCTAAGTTCTAAGCCTAACTAATATCAAAGATGGAGGTGCTACCGCCTACAGTGTAGATAGTCTATATTTTTGAATCAATTGAAATGCAAACACTTAAATATCTCTACACAAGGAAATTCATAATAAATATCCATCAATCTAAAATATTTATGGAATAGATATTGAATATCCATAGCAAATAGATTGCAATATCTGTGGTTTTTATTTTGTGCCATTATCAAGTAAATACATATAAAATACAATTTTATATACATACATATGTAAATAATATAAAATTAATTCATACCTGAAAAGCAAAATAAATCCATAAGTTTCAATAATCATTCCTACAATGGGCCATCCAAACAATACAATAAATATTCCACCAAAAAAACATATTGAACCTTTAATTTTGTGTCGTTGAAAAAAGAACCGGAATGTCCTTTCAAGTCCAATTACAAATGCTAAGCCAGCAAGGAATAATATCTATTTCAATTAAAATAAAATATTTAGATTTACAAAAAACATATTATATATTAATTTATTTATATTTACAAGGAGAGGGCACGGTCTGGGAAATGAACTTTGGAATCAAACTTTGTGTGGTGGTATATAATATCGCTTGATGTGAATTAGGTAACCATTTATCTCAGATTTTCCAGGAAAATTTTGAATTTTTATACAATGTCCCATATTAGTATGTTTAAATTTTAAAAATCAGTGTTCATCAAGATACAGTGTTCTTTTTTATTTTAAAATTTCTCTGCGATATCGGCTTATATTTATTATTATATAGATAGATTATATTTGATAGCAGTACTATCCTTAGACTCAGATAAGCATTAATAAATGTTCTGGAAGACCATCTCATTTTTAAGATGCAAATATTTTTTGAAATTTCCATGCGATATTGATTGTTTCGGTTACATTTGGAGCAGTACTGCCTTTAGGCTCGGGAAAGTGAGGTACTTGTCTCTCTCTTGCAGAGATTTAAAATCCATCTCGTTTTTAAGATACAAGTTTTTTTTATTTTTTGAATTTTCGCGCAAAATCGACTACAGTTGATAAGCCTGTTTAAAATACAGATTCAACATACGTAAAATCAGTGTTGTCGCTTACCAATTGTTTTTTACTGTTTGAATTCTTCATTTTCAATTCAATGTAGGATGGATCGTCGTGTCGTCGCTTACCAATTGTTTTTTACTGTTTGAATTCTTCATTTTCAATTCAATGTAGGATGACTTTTAATTACTACACTTTAGTAGATTACATTAAGAAAAATATTATTGCATTGAAGATGATGATAACTAATAAAACAATGAATTTGGTAAATACATAAATACCGGTACGGAAATAATACATTTTAAAATTTACTTCAGTTTGAATTCTTTTTTCAGTCCTGGATTGTCATGAGCAGAAAATAGTCAACTTACATGTGATATATCGCGACCAGTAGCCTGCTCAGTACTAGCAACGAGTGAAACATCCGGCTGGTGGGGTAAACCAATATAGCAACGTCGTAAAATCGACGATATAGCAAATTGACTTTGTTTTGATTGCCAGACGTATTCCATTTATGTTAGTAAATATGATGATCAGATCCAAATAATAAAAAGGATGCAGTACTCCAATATGCACTATTATACAACGTTATGCCACTATTTCCGTTGCTTCACCCACTGCTAATATTAAGCAGTGGCTAATATTAAGCAGTGGCAGTAATATTAAGCTGCTAATATTAAGCAGTGTATAAAACATCCTTGATTGCGATCAAGGAGCTTGAATATAGAGTGGAAGGAGCGCTACACTGAACAGTCACCAGCCTAAAGGCCGGTTCACACTACAGCGAGTACGCGAGAGACGCACTTTTAAACGCGAAGGTCACCATGGCAACGGTAGTGACCTCGTTAGCGCGCGTCAATATTCGCATTATACAACGTTATGCCACTATTTCCGTTGCTTCACCCACTGCTAATATTAAGCAGTCTATCCATGTATAAAACATCCTTGATTGCGATCAAGGAGCTTGAATATAGAGTGGAAGGAGCGCTACAATGAACAGTCACCAGCCTAAAGGCCGGTTCACACTACAGCGAGTACGCGAGAGACGCACTTTTAAACGCGAAGGTCACCATGGCAACGGTAGTGACCTCGTTAGCGCGCGTCAATATTCGCGCGAATCTGCCGAATAGACGCGCGCTAAACGCACGCTCTTATACACGCTGAGTGAGCCAATAGAAATAGGAGTTTCAAATGTTAGTCTTGTAGTTTGAATTATTGATACATAGTTTCCATATTACATATATAATATTTATAAGGAGGTAGGACTCTAGACTTATTACGTATTTTTCTGCGAAATAAATCAAATGAATGATTAATTAGGCATAACATACCAATTGCCTCATCAAAATAATCACATTTTTTTTCTATTGATAAAAGTTTAGATGATATAATTTTAATATATTTTTCGTGAATCATCGTCAAGCTTTCTTAATTAAACACTTAGTTGATTTAAAATTAATAATAATCACACAAATTTGCAACAAACTATTTTAACAAACACACACTACTTATCAAAATGGAGGACGTATACACTACAGTAAAATAAGTCGACCGCTGTCATTGGTTAATCAGTGCATATGCATGACCGTCCATGATTGGCTTCCTCCAAATACGCACGCCGATATGTGAATAATATGAACGCGATCATTCGCGCGAGTGTGCGTATTTCGCGGGTTATCGTAGACGTGCGCGTCTCGCGTACTCGCTGTAGTGTGAACCGGCCTTAAAGCGTGCTAGCTGACCCTTCAAAAACTATTTTCCAGGAAGCTACGTTGTAGACGCGCGACCGATGAGTCGATTTGGTATTAATAGTGTAATTATGCTTTTATTTATTGTTTGATTATAATCTTCGTCAAAAATAAAATTTTATCCATTCCATTTGTGTTTGTTATTTTTTCATAACATTTTTTAGCATAAAATACATGTAATAATGGTTTTTTTAATTCACCCTCGAATGGCCTTTAAATCTATTTTTCTCCCATCTCGAAACATTAAACGATTAGGAAAATGCGAAAATTGGAATATTCTGAATATTTCATTCAAATTATCGAAAATGTGTATTTATAAAAAATTATTATGGAGTATTAAACCATTTCTTTAAATTTGGGTACTACATCTTTTTTATTAACTATTAGAATCTGGTCATTACACTTACTAAAATAAACGGGTTACGTCTAGCCACCAAAATAAAGTCAATTTACTATAGCGTTGAATATACGTTTGCGAAAGTAGCCTACAGTGGTTCTCAACCACTGCCGCGGCACAGTGGCCAAACCTTTCACGGTGTGCCGCAAAAAATTAAGAATGAATTGTATGTATGTATAAGAATTGTATTATATTATTAATAGTCAAACGTGGCTGGATGGATGTCCCTTTTTCGGTTGAACTACTGTACTGATTTCTATAAATAGGGTATCTTTGAAAGGTCTAATTTTTGGATGTCAGCGACAGTACAAATTATTTGTTGTTATTAATAAGTTAAATATTAAAGAATAGAAATTACAATGAAATTGTAGTTCCTCTAAAAGGACAGGATTCGCAGATGACGCTGTAACGTAATAATGGATGCCATTTTACGAATCACTCTTGGACTCTCTACACGAGTTCGGAGGTGTTTTTGTCGTTAAATACAGAATTATTAGATTATCTTTACGCTCATTTATATAAGCAGTGTATATAACTGTATGAATCATATATATATTGTAGTTGGCTAGATATCCCTTCTGCAGTCAAACCACTGTACCGATTCCTTTAAATAGAGTATCGTTAGAAAAATCTAACCCTCGAATTTCTGCGACAGTCAAAGTTTTTTGTCGTTATTCATAATTTAAAAATTAAGAATTAAAAATTAAAATTATAGTTTCTCTAAAAAGAAAAAATCCGGATGTAGCGCTATAACTTCATAAGGGCCTCCATTTAATGGTCCCCTGTACAAGTATGTCTGTAATCTGGATGTAATAAATAAGAATAGATACAATAATTTATTAATAAAAATTCGTTGTTAAATCTAAATTATTAAAAAATTTAGGCTTTAAAAAGAAAAAATCCGGATGTAGCGCAATAACTTCATAAGGGCCGCCATTTAATGGTCCCCTGTACAAGTATGTCTGTAATCTGGATGTAATAAATAAGAATAGATACAATAATTTATTAATAAAAATTCGTTGTTAAATCTAAATTATTAAAAAATTTAGGTGTGCCGACAAAATATTAAAAAGTGTTCAACAGAAAAAAAGGTTGAGAATGACTGGTCTAACCAAACGGACTTCGCTTTTCTAACATTGAGCGCTCCTTCCAGTATTTAATATTCAAGTTCCTTGATCGCGACAGAGTTTGATAGCTCGCGCATGGTTTAATCATCATCATGTTTCTCTCTCTCTCTCTCTCTCTCTCTCGATTCGTTTTTAGTGCTGAAATATTGATAGACGTTAGTATTTAATATTTAAATGTGCATAACGTTCTGTAAGTCATAAAAAAAGGTTGAGAATCACTGGTCTAACCAAACGGACTTCGCTTTTCTAACATTGAGCGCTCCTTCCAGTATTTAATATTCAAGTTCCTTGATCGCGACAGAGTTTGATAGCTCGCGCATGGTTTAATCATCATCTTGTTTCTCTCTCTCTCTCTCGATTCGTTTTTAGTGTTGAAATATTGATAGACGTTAGTATTTAATATTTAAATGTGCATAACGTTCTGTAAGTCATTTAGAACAGTAATATTATCATCTTTATTTAAAATAAGGTTTCTAATATATTGTCAGGCTTATTCGTAAATTAAATATAACGTACTTATTTATGTATACATATGAACAGTATATAATGCTATATTTAAGAAGGGTATTCCAAAATAGGGTATTAAGTTTCCATAGGATATTAAGAAGATAGCGGTTGGTCTATCCCCCAGAAGCTAATTCCATGTTGACTTTGACGCAGACAAGTTGTCTATCCGCGTGTTTCACTTCGAATTTGAACGAATAGCTACCCTGCAATGAAAAAATTATAATTATAAAAAATATTTAATTAAAAAAAATTTATTTGGATTCATCCTGAACTCAGCCTATTTACTTACTGCTACTAATTGATTTAAAAGAGGTCCGAAATCGGGAAAGGGTACTGTAATATCGGTTCCTTGATATTCCCCAGCTATAATGGGACACTGGCAGGGTTGTCCTTTAGGGAAAAATGGGCAAGCTCGATCTAGATGCCCATCTAAGAAACGGCAAGCTTCGACATCGCTATCAATATTGATCCCATGAGTTAGATGTTAATATTGTAGTAAAAATAATCGAGACTTACCAGGAACCTACGTTTCCTAAACAGGGCAGAGGAATATCGATATTCCATTTTGTAATACGGCGCACGATCCTCAGTTTAACAATGCTACCGGATGGAATATCTTCCTTCACTTCTATTCGAGCACCAACTTTCAATTCTCCGGGGATAATCGCTGGAGACGGATCGATACTCAGGTGGTGGATGGTGATTGTATTTTGTGCAGGATCCCCTGAAAATAAAAGTTTGCAGATCTAAAACGATGACCCACGCATGCTGGACTAACTAACTTACCGCAGTCTTCATATTGGAAGGCATGGCTTCCCTCTATCAACAGCAACAATATGGCCCACAACATTTTCGTATGAAATGGGAATAAGACCATCCGCTGCCGTCACAATTAAATAGGAGGAGGATTACATAAACATTGTTTATCTGATGCGAAAGTAACATCTGATTCGATAATTTATTTCCCGAAGGTGGTGTTGAATCGAAAAAGATAGGATCTTCAGACTCTTAGATTTGAAATAATTACAGATCCTGTTACCAGGCTCTCACATTCTCTCACGTTTTCCTCACAGCATTGGCCTATTCCTAATATTGATTCTTTACCTTGAATAATTTATAACGATTGTTTACTTGAATATGAAGATAGCCTAGTTATCGTTCTTGATTTCTTTTATATTGCAAAAATAGATACAGATGATTTCGAAGCTAGATTAAAAAAATAAAGGAATTATTATATTGCCAATAAGTAATTTTTATGTTTTATTTAATTGTCAATATTAACGCACTACATTTTTTATAAATTATAGTGGAAAAGGGGCTACAATAAAGATATTAAGTTTTTGGTGCCACTTTATAATTTATTTATTTATTAAACCAGCGGGGCGAATATAGGCTACCCAGTGAGGCTATCACAAAGCAGTTAATAGAGTTACAGGGAACAGAAAACAAATACAGCATCTCAGAATAAATTTTCCAAATAGTATTATCTGGAGCCAATCCGGCCGACAACCTTATGCTATTGTCGGCCGGATTGGCCGCGTGGAAACTCTTCAGCTTTCCACTATGGAGAATCCAAGTTCGAGTCTGGGTCTCACCCCTTGAAAATATTTATCATGGGGTTCGGGCTCGGCCGTCGATCCCCGTCCTCCACAATCCGGCTGACCCTCCGCAGGAGTGGGATGCCTGTGGAAGAGCTTGTTTCGCCCCGTCACGTAGTATTCTTAGTGAATGGAATGTGGCGTCATTTGTTGACAAAAAAAACTCTTATGCTATTTAATAAGTGTTATTGACGTATATTAAATTGGAATGGCATATCAGAAGATGTACAACAACTATGTTTGGTGATATGATGCATCTAGAAATTATTAGCATTTCAAAATGAAATAAATAAGAAAATTTTTAAATTCAATTCCTTAATTAAAACCATTTATCAATATCACAAATCGATAGAAAGGATTAAGAAAATGCAAATAGTTTTCTTAAATCTAAAACAAATTATTGCGATTCGTCAATCCGAAAATTCCTACAATGAGAAAAGCCATGCAGGCTCATCTTTTATTCTGTAACTTGTTACGAAGGGCAACCATTCTGCTCCATCAAAGAAAGTACTACAGAGGGGAACGTCTGCCAAATTGAAGTCTGTTTTAATCATAGACTGATCATGGAGCCTAACAACGTTAAGTTTACATAAACGAAGAGCATATAAAATGAATCTGCACAGTGACAACCCTGGGGACTAAATTGAAGTCTGTTTTAATCATAGACTGATCCATGGAACCTAACAACCTTAAGTTTACATAAACGAAGAGCATATAAAATGAATCTGCACAGTGACAACCCTGGGGATATGTCCTATTTATCGGAGAAATCTCCATGCACGGAGTTGCAAAGCAACTGGAAATAGTTTGCCGGCCGGATTGGCTGAGTAAAGACATTTCGGCTTTCCATTCTAAAAGACCCGAGTTCGAGTCTCAGGTCCCATCTTTTGAAAATGTTTATCGTGGGGTGGGGCCGTCCATCGATCTCCATCCTCCACAATCCTGCTGACCCTCCGCAGGGGATGGGCAGGATTGTGGGGATGGCGAAACAAACTCTTCCACAGGCTTGTGGAAGGGCTTGTTTCGCCCCGTCAATTAGTATTCTTACAGAATGGAAACTGATATCATCTGTTGACAAAAAAATACTCAAAAATCAGAATTATGGACAATATGCATTTAATATTGGAAAAATAAATAAATCACATATACGGGGTGAGAAAAAGATTGTCCAAAATTTACAGATTTATAGAGGATAAAATTCTGAATCAAAAAGTCTAGTCGCGTTTTTTGATTTGGGGTTCCGTTTAAAGGCTATAACGCATGAAAGTTTTGTGACGTTATTTCCGTTTTGATATATGAGAGACAAGAAACATTGTAAAAGTTAAATACTGAAATGAAGTTTATTGATTTAAATTAACAAATTATAAAGTACTGCAAGTTTAATTAATTAATTATGCTAGATGAAATGTTCGATATTGGCAAGAATAATTCTGGATTAAAATCTTTTTTATTCCTTACAGAAAAATTCTCCTGTACAGACGTTCCGCTGCTTTATTATTCCCACTGGTGCGCCCAAAATCAGATGCATATTCGCCAATTCTGCATAAGAATAGTGATACATAGTATTCTCAAAAAGATTTTAGTAAGCAATACACAACTGCCAAACCAGGAAGATTTAGAATTTAACATTCGAAAATGATTATGTGCGAAAACGAATGTTGCGTTTGTAAAACAGTTAAGGCGGATTCCCACTTGAGCTGCGCCACCGCGGGCTGATGAGTCACAAACGCCGATAGGACATCTGCCTTACAGAAAAATTCTCCTGTACAGACGTTCCGCTGCTTTATTATTCCCACTGGTGCGCCCAAAATCAGATGCATATTCGCCAATTCTGCATAAGAATAGTGATACATAGTATTCTCAAAAAGATTTTAGTAAGCAATACACAACTGCCAAACCAGGAAGATTTAGAATTTAACATTCGAAAATGATTATGTGCGAAAACGAATGTTGCGTTTGTAAAACAGTTAAGGCGGATTCCCACTTGAGCTGCGCCACCGCGGGCTGATGAGTCACAAACGCCGATATGCCCCAGTATTCGTTCCCATTCAATGATTCAATTAAACGTTTGGAGTAAACAACTGACGACATCAGCTAATAGCAAATACTGTATAAGATAGTCGGTAAGAATAGGAATACGTCAACCACCAATCACCGCCATTGTATAATTCATTTAATACTAAGCACTTCTCTGATTGGCTAGTATCTGCCAAGGAAGGGGGTCGCATTACATTGACGAAGCATTTTAGTTTATTTTCGTTGTTGTGCGCATGACGTCAGCGTGGAAGCAAGGGAACTCTTGAAGCGATCTAAGCACAGACTAATAACATACAGATTGGAAACTATGACACGTGACTGATGCTAATACGTCATTATCGACAGAAGCGCCGTTTCGCTTAGTATGGCATCGTATGTATACAATGATATTAAAATTTAGGTATATATTAATACCGTTAATAAATATTTTTAATTTAATAGTATAGAGAAAACTTTAGTTAAAGCAGTTAATTATTTGAAGAAGAATGAATGACGTCATATATCCAAAACGAAACTTGCCAACCGACTTGACGTATATTCTTTGTCGGAAGTTTGAGTTTAAGAATAGTTTTATTTGATATCGTTTTGAAAAAATTGCTTTAGAAAACAAATAAAATGAGTAGAAAACGTATGCGCAATCCAGAAAACAGAATCTGTATTATATGCGGAAAGGATTCTAATGAAGATGGAGTATCGTTATTTCGTTTTCCAAGAGACAATGAAAGGTAAATTAAATTTGATCGTTTTAATAGAAATTAAAAATAATGATAAAGATTTGAATAATTTCGTTTATGCGATAAGATATTATTTATAGACTAATTATAAATATATTATAAATAAATTTCCTGTAGAATAATTAAGACTAATATTTAAAACATATATTGTTTAGTATACTTTCAATAATGAAACGAATTTAAACTTCATTCATTTAATATTTTAGATCAAATTTATGGGTAAACACAATAAACAAACATGGATTTAATATTAATTGTTCAAATGTTGAGGTCCTACAATCTAAATTAATATGCAACAATCATTTTGATGAATCATGCTTCACAAATACCAAAAAGAATAGATTATTGGAATATGCAGTGCCAACGAATATTCCCTCAAATATGACAGTATGTGAACCTCCACCTGAAAAGAAACTCAACCAATGTTCAAATGAAAAGGTAATAAAATTTTAAACTGTGACAAATCTTTTTTATTACATTAGGATAAAAGTTATAATCCAGATAGTCCAATGTCCTTATCAAGATATTTGGTGTGTATATATAAATAATAATATAAAATTTAATTAATATTGTAATTGAAAATTGCCTACAATTATTATAGTAAACTAAATTTATTTTAATTGTTTAATTAGGATAATTCAAACCAAGAAATACAAACAGAATACAATCAGAGTAGTAATTCCATTATGATTTCACCATTGATAAATGGGGTATGTTTTAAACAGTAATATAGTAAAATCCTTAAGAATAAATATGAAGCAGTGTTTTAAGATTTAATTGTTTTTCTTCATTTAGGATAATGTAAATCATGAAAATAATTGATTTATGCCAACCAATTAGTGCTTCAACTGACTGTTTTAATATGGTAAATGTACTTTGACAATTAAGTTTTAAAATATTGATTATTAAAAATGAAAATTACTAAAAAAACATGCTAATTTTTTTCTTATAGGAAAAAACGATAGGAAGTGTTCAAAATGATTGTACTCTTTCAACTTTTCATGATCCACAGGTGAATTACATTCATACTCTGCATTTTATTACAATAAATTAATTTATTTCAAAATATATAATTTATTGATATAATCTCTCTTTTTAGTTGCCTTTGTTGGATTTAACTCCTAAAAGCCGGAGAATAAAAGCTTTACGTAGCAAAATAAAGAATATCAATTCTAAAATGTCAAGATTGAAGTGTAAGTTAGTTGCTACACCATCAAATAAGCACTCCCTTACTGTGATAAGAGAAATGTTAAAAAAGAGATTATCATATAATGAATATTTATTAGCATCTAGTATGCTACGTCATTCCCAGTGTAAACCTACTGGTAGAAGGTGGACACGACAGGAAAAATCAATTGCTTTAAACATTTATTTAAAAAGTTCATCAGCATATAATGCATTAAGAAAAACAATACAATTACCTAGTGTTAAGACATTAAAGCAGTCAATTGGAGGGATAGCTAACTGTCCTGGTTTCTGTCCTGTCCTTTTACAGAGTATAAAAGCTACTGCTGATAAAATGAGTGTCCATGAAAAAATGTGCATTTTGAGTTTTGATGAAATGAACATTAAAAGTGGACTACAGTATAATCGTCACCTTGATTTAGTAACTGGTTATGGTTATAAAAATAATAATAAATTAGCTACTAAAGCCTTAGTATTTATGGTACGAGGCATATCAAAAAAATGGAAGCAACCGATAGGTTATTTCTTTTTATCCAATTGCACTCCAGTTTCTGTTTTGAAGGAATTAGTTTTGGATGCAATTGGCAAAATCTTTGAAACTGGATTACAATTAGTTGCCATGGTTTGTGATCAGTCACCAATTAATCAGAGATTATATGTGGATTTGAAGATATCTAGTAGCTCTCCATTTTTCCAATTTAACAAAAATAAAATATTCGCCTTTTTTGATGTACCACATCTTATTAAATCTGTTCGTAATAATTTAAAAAAATATATTCTTAAGTTTGACAAATTCAAAACTGCAAAATGGTGCTATATACAACAATGAAGATTGAAGCGTAAGTTAGTTGTAACACCATCAAATAAGCACTCCCTTATTGCGATAAGCGAAATGTTAAAAAAGAGATTATCATATAATGAATATTTATTAGTATCTAGTATGCTACGTCATTCCCAGTGTAAACCTACTAGTAGAAGGTGGACACGACAGGAAAAATCAATTGCTTTAAACATTTATTTAAAAAGTTCATCAGCATATAATGCATTAAGAAAAACAATACAATTACCTAGTGTTAAGACATTAAAGCAGTCAATTGGAGGGATAGCTAACAGTCCTGGCTTCTGTCCTCTCCTTTTACAGAGTATAAAAGCTACTGTTGATAAAATAAGTGTCCATGAAAAAATGTGCATTCTGAGTTTTGATGAAATGAACATTAAAAGTGGACTACAGTACAATCGTCATCTTGATTTAGTAACTGGTTATGGTTATAAAAATGATAAAATAGCTACTAAAGCCTTAGTATTTATGGTACAAGGCATATAAAAAAAAAATGGAAGCAACCGATAGGTTATTTCTTTTTGTCCAATTGCACTCCAGTTTCTGTTTTGAAGGAATTAGTTTTGGATGCAATTTGTAAAATCTTTGAAATTGGATTACAATTAGTTGCCATGGTTTGTGATTAGTCGCCAATTAATCAGCGATTATATGTGGATTTGAAGATATCTAGTAGCTCTCCATTTTTCCAATTTAACAAAAATAAAATATGCGCCTTTTTTGATATACATCTTATCAAGTCTATTCGTAATAATTTAAAAAATATATATTCTTAAGTTTGACAAATTCAAAACTGCAAAATGGTGCTATATACAACAGTTGTATGATATAGATTCTTGTCAAAAGTTTAGAGTTGTGCCTCATTTAACCAAAGCACATATGGAAACTAGAGGATTGAGCTCAATGAAAGTGAAACTGGCAAGCCAAGTATCGAGTCATTCTGTGGCAGCAGGCATGTTTACTTACTGCAACTGGACACATTTCTTCTGAGGCAAGTTATACAGGTGAATTTATTGGGGAAATGGATGAGCTATTTCATAGTTTCAATAGTCGCACATTTTATAATGCAAAAAAATTTGCATGTGCTGTTTCCAAAAATTCCCAACATATTGAAATGTGGAAGCAAAAGTTTAAATGGATTGAATCATGGCAATTTATGAAGTAAACAATAAAAATATAACTCCTCTTTGTAAGAAAGGATGGTTTATGCATTAGTGCAGCTATAGAACTATGGAAACATGTGAACGAATGTGGATTAGAATTTCTGTTGACAAATTGTCTTAATCAGGACTGCCTAGAAAATACATTTTCATGTATTAGGAAAAAAGGCGGCTTTAACGATAATCCTGATTGTGTACAATTTCAGTCTGCTATTCGTAGTGTCATGTCTCACAATTTGATAAAATCTAGTAATTTAGCACATTGTGAGGATGATGATGACAATATCCTCATATCTGCATTTAATAATAAAGATATCTGTATTATTCAAATTACTAGTACTATTGTATCAAGTAATCAGTTAATTTCTAATGTAAATAATACTGAACTTTCAGAAAAATTATCTTTGTGTCAATCAATTACTACTGACATTTAATTTTCTTGAAAAAAATGTCACAACTTATATAGCTGGTTACTTGGCTAATAAAATTTTAATTAAGTTTAATAACTGTAAAACACGTGAATTTTTATTAATTACAGAAGAAAATTTAGATCAAAACACACTGTTGCTTCAATTTAAACAATATGAATTGCATCATGGTGGATTAAAATATCCTACTGCTGCTTTCAATGAAATTATCTCGGAAATGTCATTTATCTATCATAAATATATTGAATGCTATTTTAAATTACAAGGTGTTGCTAAATTGTTATATGAGAGAATGAATAGTTTAAACTTTAACTGTCTGGAACACACTGATCACACTGAATCACATATTGCATCCATTAAAAAATGTTAATTGATTTATTTAAGTTATGCTGTTACACATAAAATAAAAGTAATGAATGCAGAATTAAAAATTGAAAATAAAACCAAATTAAAGCATATCGTAAATAAAAATGAAATTTCGATTACAAATATTTTCGTAATAATTCATTCGATTACAAATATTAAAGCTTTTTTTTTTTTTGAAAAAATGCTTTAATATTTGTAATCGAATGAATGAGATAAACTTATACAATGGTGATTGGTTATTAAAAAGTACTTTTTTGAAATTAATACATTGTTAATTTATTTTTTATATTGAATATGAAGTTTATGAAAAATGAAATAATGATGTTGCATCTTACTATTGCTATGGAAACTTGAAAATGTTAATTTTAAATAATAGTGTTAAATTAATATAAGACATATTTTGCCAATTTTTTGGAGTGAATTATCAATAATTGTGATTTTATATATAGCATTGGTAACTATTGATAACTACTACATAGTTTGTTCTGAAATAATAATAATGTTAGTGTATTCAGTAATATTGATTAAATATTTATCTGTATTTTACGAGAATAAACGATATATCTTCGTGTAATTAAAATGAAGTTTAATCAATAATAAAGAGATTTGGATTTTCAAATCGTTGAAAACTTGTGTTTATTATTTTATGTTAATTACATTAACACCTGTAAGGAGAGGGAGGAACTTGCCGGTCCCGCTGTCTCAGGAGGCCGCCATATTGGATGTTGTTCGCCACTTGAACAATTATGAGAAGCTTTTCTTTTACTTTATTTTAACAAATGCAGAGAATATGTAATTATTACTTTTTGATATTATAATGTTACATATATATATATGTATGTAAGAAAGGATGGTTGTTAACCATTAGTGCAGCTATAGAACTATGGAAACATGTGAATAATAAAAATATAACTCCTCCTTGTAAGAAAGGATGGTTGTTAACCATTAGTGCAGCTATAGAACTATGGAAACATGTAAATGAATGCGGATTAGAATTCCTGTTAACAAATCGTCTTAATCAGGACTGCCTAGAAAATACATTTTCATGTATTAGGAAAAAAGGCGGCTTTAACGATAATCCTGATTGTGTACAATTTCAGTCTGCTATTCGTAGTGTCATGTCTCACAATTTGCTAAAATCTAGTAATTTAGCAAATTGTGAGGATGATGATGACAATATCCTCACATCTATATTAATAATAAAGATATCTGTATTATTCAAAATACTAGTACTATTGAATCAAGTAATCAATTAATTTCTAATGTAAATAATACTGAACTTTCAGAAAAATAAGATGATGATGACAATATCCTCATATCTGCATTTAATAATGAAGATATCTGTATTATTCAAAATACTAGTGCTATTGAATCAAGTAATCAATTAATTTCTAATGTAAATAATACTGAACTTTCAGAAAAATTATCTATATGTCAATCAATTACTACTGACACATTTATTTTTCTTGAAAAAAATGTCGTAACTTATAGCTGGTTACTTGGCTAATAAAATTTTAATTAAGTTTAATAACTGTAAAACGTGAGTTTATGTCAATCAATTACTACTGACACATTTAATTTTCTTGAAAAAAATGTGATAACTTATATAGCTGGTTACTTGGCTAATAAAATTTTAATTAAGTTTAATAACTGTAAAACACGAATTTTTATTAATTATAGAAGAAAAAATAGATCAAAACACACAGTTGCTTCAATTTAAACAATATGAATTGCACCATGGTGGATTAAAATATCCTACTGCTGCTTTCAATGAAATTATCTCGGAAATCTGCTGCTGCTTCCATGAAATTATCTCGGAAATGTCATTTATCTATCATAAATATATTGAGTGCTATTTTAAATTACAAGGTGTTGCTAAATTGTTATATGAGAGAATGAATAGTTTAAACTTTAACTGTCTGGAACACATTGATCACACTGAATCACATATTGCATCCATTAAAAAAATGTTAATTGACTTATTTATTAAAGTTATGCTGTTACATAAAATAAAAGTAATGAATGCAGAATTAAAAAATGAAAATAAAACCAAATTAAAGCATATGGTAAATATTTGAAAACATGCTTTTAATATTTATAATGGAATGAATGAGAATCATCATTGTATAAGTTTATATTAAAAAGTACTTTTTTTGAAATTAGTACATTTATAATTTATTTTTTGTATTGAATATGAAGTTTATGAAAAATGAAATGATGATGATGTATCTTACTATTGTTATGGAAGCTTGAAAATGTTAATTTTAAATAATAGTGTAAAATTAATATAAAACTTATTTTGCCAATTTTTTTGATTGAATTATCAATTATTGTTATTTTATATATACCACTGGTAACTATTCTGGTAACATTGTTAACTACTACATAGTTTGTTCTGTAACAATAATAATAATATTAGTGTATTCGGTAATATTAAAATATTTATCAGTATTTTACGAGAATAAACGATGTATCTTCGTTTAATTAAAATGAAGTTTAATCAGTAATAAAGAGATTTGGATTTTCAAATCGTTGAAAACTTGTGTTTATTATTTTATGTTAATTACATTAATACCTTAACAATTTTACCAAAAACTGTAGCTTTTATTAGAAATATTTTAAATGAATATCAATCCATGATAAGAGTTCACTTTAAAAATAAAAGCTAAACATTTTATTTTTATGGACATTTTATTAACGAAACGACTCTTGGTGTCACAAGTTCTTTAAATCAGAGTTCACTTTAAAAATAAAAGCTAAACATTTTAATTTTATTTTTATGGACATTTTATTAACGAAACGACTCTTGGTGTCACAAGTTCTTTAAATTTCGTTAAAATAGAGTGAAGATATATGACGTCAGCATTCTATATCGTCATATTACATCATGCTGACGTCTGAACGATCGTAGCGCCGCTTCACTCAAACTGGCTGTCATTAAAATAGAGTGAAGATATATGACGTCAGCATTCTATATCATATTACATCATGCTGACGTCTGAACGATCGTAGCGCCGCTTCACTCAAACTGGCTGTTATATTTGACATGATTGGTTGCGCTTTATCACGTGACTTTAAAACTGGTAACATTAGCTGTATAGGTAGTTTCCAATCTGTATGTTATTAGTCTGTGGTTGGGAGCTAGCAACGTCTATGTTTCTAACAAATGGCTGCAAGGTCAAGTTCCGTTGCTCTGGAAACGAGCTCCTTTCTGCGTTTGCTGCAGACTTCACCCCAAATGGGAATCCGCCGTTACGTTTCATTTAAATACTGTAATCGGTCGTCGCTAACTTAATAAACAATTTGTTCTCGATGCTCTAAATTTTTTGGATAATTTTTAAATAGTTAAAATTTATAGATGATTTTAAAAATTACAATAAATATATTTTTAAAATATTTTTTTGACTGAACCGGAAATGACGTCGTAAAACTTTCAGGCATTATATTTTTTAAATGGAGAATCAAATCAAAAATATGTATATACAATATAAATATAATACAATATATAATTATATGTATTTACAATATAAATATTCAAATGTTTTATCATTTATTGAAAAAAAAAAAAAATAATTTTTTTTTTTAAAAAAAAAAATTATTTAAATATTTTTAATTTTTTTTTTTTAATATTTATAATATATTTTTATTAAAATGATTTCAGGAACATTACCAGATGGTATGGTAACAGATGTTTCTTGGACATTAGTTATAGAGCTAAATATTAAATATTATTAAGTAACTATACTTGAACTAAATAACATTATAAATAGTTTTTTTATGAACTATTAATTATTCTGATTTTTTAAATAAAATGGATTTTCTTACTTCCTTGTTTGGCAAAAATCTCCATAAAACTTCATTAAATTAAAATATTTCCATCGATTTGGTGTGATGGCTGCAGAACCACTTTTTTGCTTTGAAAGTCTGCATTCTTTCATATATCTATCTCTTAATGAGTTCTACATTTTGATACATTCGCCAACTGAAAAAATATATATTCATATAAATAATATATCATTTTTCAAATACTAAAATTCTACACTAAATGTAATGCACGTGCAGCTCTGGAGGACCTAGGTTCGCGTCTCGGGTCTGGTCCCAGATTTTTTGGGGTGTTGGGCCCGGTGATCCCCGTCCTTCACCATCCATCCCCTCTCCACGGGTATGGGTGCAGTCCGTGGTTGGAACTGGCACGCTGTCTTAGTAATTACCTTGATTGGAAAGGGGGTGTAAAATATGCTTAAACAGAAAAATTTAATGTGGGGAAAACACAGATCCGCAAAATATTGTCTCAAAAAGAAATTCTGAAATCAGCATTAACAGAAAAATTTAATGTGGGGAAAACACAGATCCGCAAAATATTGTCTCAAAAAGAAATTCTGACTGAATGGAAGAACAACAGAAATCACAATCTTAAGCGAAACTGTAAGAAATGTATTGAAGAATTAAATAATTGAAAACAATGAAAAATTGTTGTCTCAATTAAACATCAAACACTGCTTTTCCGTAGAAATTATAAGAAATATAAGTGGAATGCGACAAAGCACTATTGATAGTTTTTTTCCATACTAATTAAATATGTTGTGTGTTTGAATAAATGATAAACTGTGTTATAAATTGTAACAAAAGCATATGTTTCGATTTTATTAAAGCGTGGCTGAATAATGCGCGCTAATATTTTATCATATTAACACATGAAGAGTAAACAACCACCACACAAAGTTTGATTCCAAAGTTCATTTCCTAGACCGCGCCCTCTCCTTGTTAGTTAAAATATATACATCATATTAAAAAAATAATATAATGATATTAAAAATATTTAAAACTAGGGCTCCATCTCTGTGATCTTCAGCCATTAATTCTATGAAATTATCCCCGTGGTTCTCTGATCTGGAGGAGGAGCAGTTTCGCAAAACAAACTGAGGAGCAAATTGCAACCTCAAAGTGAAGTTTAGAACTACCTGTCCTTATATGAAATTGTTTTGAATGGACTATCATATCGTAAATAAAGTTTTAATTCTTTCTTAATAATAAATGCTCTTAAAATAACTGTTGAAAATTAAGGATTAGTTTTGAAAAATACTGTTTAAATATAAATCACAAACATCAATGGTAAAAGGTACTGAAGTTAGCTTTACTGAAAAATATTAAAATTAACCATAGAGAGAATTAATTTTAATTCATCAAGACATTAAGTTTTTAATTTAAATAGCATTTTATTCTTTTTTAGATATCTTTTATTAAAGAAATAAATAATTTTAAGTTAATAAAAATAAACTTATTAATAAAAAGTGTATTTTTAAAATAACAGTACTACTGAAGAATATTGCATCATCTGTTAATAAAAATATCATTTTTTAAATTTTCAATTTTTTGGAACTGTAATATAAAAAATTTTGGGATTTTGATTTTTTCTCTTTCAGAAGTGACTTAAATGTTTGCCTCAATGCCAAATTTGAAGTTTATAAATCCAATAGTTAGAGCTAGGAATTTCTATTGTTCATTCACTCACATAGTGAACATTTAATTTATATATTATAAATTAGAAACAAATAAGGTATGTGCCACTTAGCATTTTGGATATGTTCCATATAATAGGACAATTTGCAAATTTCATATTGTGAAATCATCATATGTAAAAAAACCTATATTGTACACTGTACTGCTTAAACAGCAAAATACTGTAGTATTGTATTATAATTAACTAAACAGTTCTGTATTTTTACATTATAATAAATGTAGAACATTAGCATGTACAGTAAGTGTACATATTAATATGCACTGTGCATATATTTACTGTGAGATAAACTTGATATGTATAATACATTTTACAGATTGTTGTTTGTTCATATGTTTCATGCCTAAATATGCCCACTATGATACCTTTTTTCTGCTATGTCCCATTAGCTGAACAATATGTTTTTACTCTAGGATTTTGGACATATATGTGAACAGACATTGTCTGGAAGGATGCTAGTTGGCACATATTTCTATTCGACCAAATTCACAAATTATTGGTTCTCATAGCAAAAATAATATTGTTTAAAGTGAACCAAAAACTTTCATTTATAAAGCTATGTTTCTGGGAATGCAATCAATTTGAATTAGTGCTGGCCCTCTCAACTTTATTTCTCAATACACATTATCAATTAAACAACACTAAGATCTGAGTTTGATACCCTTGACCTATGCAACCTCCTTAATTGGCTTTGGAGTGCATCAGTTTTAAACAATAATTTTTTACAAGACCCATATATTGGCTTTGTATAATAATTATGTAACAGTTACACTTTTAATTTATAGATATTTTAACATTTTACATCATTCTCTTTATAATTTATTATAATTCAACATGATCTCTTTTTTTGAAGAATTATCTATCATCAATTTATGAGATCACCACTTGGATTAATGATATCATTATGCAAATTAGATTATTCCCTTTCAAAGTGATATCCAGAAGACAGTAATTCTGCCCTATAATTATGTATTTTATAATAGTGAGACTTCAAGAAGTGAAAGGTAACTTAATCTTTAAAATAAATACAATATCCATAAAAATAATATAAAATAAAATTATTGACTCTATTTATATCTCTTGTCTTTTTTCAGATAAATAATCCAAACATGCCATTTTCATGTTTAAGTGTTGTCATGTTTGAGTTATCATCTAAGAAGATAAAATTGTTACACAGGATTGTTTAGGGTTCAATTTCTTTATAAATGGATTTATTATTTGTAATTCTTGTACAGGTATCCCTCCTATAACAAGGTAGATAGGTTCCTGAAAAACAGCATGTTGTGTGAAACTGTGTTATACGAGACCCAGAGTCAATACAAAAATGGAGAGATATGTTCCAAACCCAAAGAAAAATAAATAACTTTCTTTAATTTCATAAACGGAACTTAATTTTTATTAAGAATATTAATAAAACGAAACATAAAGAAAGAAAAAATATATATATGTAAGACCCTAAAAAAATAATATACATCAAATAAAAAGACAGAAAAAAGTATACAGTGTATATAACATTCATTTAATAATTATATCTTCTTTATTGCTGTTCATTAAAAATGAAAACGTTTTTTCTTTTTAACAATATCAACTTCACTTTCTGAACTTTTTTCCACGTTTAAAGTTTGTGTATCTTCTGCTCTCTTTACAAAATCTGTAATATAACCTGCTATAAAACAATTGTTCCTTAGCTTATACCTCCCAAAAAATTTATGAATAAAATGTTTTTCTTCTCTCACATTCCTCTATTGAAGAATAAAAACTAATTTTTATCCAAGAACTGTACATTTGGAACACAAAATATTCAAATGGCAACAATTAATGCAATCATAAAATTAATTCAATTTCAAATCAAAATCGAAAATAGACTGCATATCATCCTCTCAAGGCCAACTAGCAAAATTGCATTTATGATTTTAGCAAAGTATTTTTCAATGATTGCATCTTTGTGTGTGTATTGTGTATCCCTAGTGTGGATTTACAAAAATTAATGAAAATATTTTGTGTTGTAGGAGAGTAAGCATAATTTTCTAAATGTGTTAAGTAAAAACCGTGTTATAGAACTACCATGTTATATGAGCGTTTCCTCAATTTTCAAATCATGGAGGAATGAAACCGAGTTGTAGGAGAACGTGTAATAGGAGAGATACTTGTATATGAATGGTTTTACATTTGTCTTAATACCATATTTACTTTTTTTATTCTATTTTTATACCTGCAGTATTCAAGAGTAAATTAAGTGAATTTTTTGTATATTTACAGTAAGAACACTATATTAATCTGCATGTAATAAAAACATCTACCAAAAAAGTAGAAATCACTATATATTTGAATTTTTGAAATAAATGTCAATTATAAAATGATATTCTTTAGCAAAAATTTCATCTTCTGGTTCTAAGATGTAAGATTTGGGTAGATTTATAGCATTTTTTGTTGCATCATATCAGTTTTCACATATTATAAAATACAATTTTAATCTGTGATTGAATTAATAGAAAAAAGATTAGAATTAATTTTAAATACCAGTAAAAAGAAAATATTTTCCCAGAAGTTTTCAAAAATAAATGTATCAAATTACTGGGTACTTAAATTATTAATCAACAAATACCTGTAACATGTTTCATTGTAATTTTGTACATAACAAAATATGTGGAATTACATATCAAAATGTGAAATTTTAATATACTTACATTTCCAATTGCTAATAATCCTTTATCAAACAAAAACAATACTCCTAAAAACAAAAATGCAACTCCAAATCCTGCTAAACCAACTCCAATTTCTGAAATTAAAATAATTTATTATACACTAATGTAAATTATAAAGATGAATAATTATAACTATAAAATTAAATGATAATTTTTCCTGCCAAGTTCTTTAATTATTGTTTACTTTGGTGTTAATCTTGGGAAAAGCACATGCTCATAAGTATTCTTCATTATCTACAGACTTTCTATTTAATATTAATTTTATAAGTTTCTGATATTTGTTTACCTATCTTGATTTTATTACTTGTTCATTGCAATGAAAATTTATACAGCACAGGATCAATTATATAGCATTTTTGTATTTTGCATTCAGAAAATCCAATTATATTCCATATAGTAAAAGGGACATCAGAACATAGTAAAAGGGTAGAGTCCATGTCAGGATAAGGACACCTGAACTCCACAAGTGGGAGGCTTCAGGACATGAACTACATTAGCACATAATGGTGAAATATTCAGATCAGCTTAGAGAGGGATTCACACTAACTAAAATTATTGGTAATGGGTTTTACTTCCTGGTTGCTTTGTTTTCCCTCCATAACAATTTAGTATTCAAATTCAATGGAGGGGAAAACAAGCATAAAATGCCTCAGAAAGAAAGAACAGTTGGACACAGGAGTTAAGAGAGCTGATACTGTGATAAGTAGAGGATAGAAAAGAGGAACAAAGATCGCATGGAAGGCAGTTGGAGAAGGCCAGACTTGCCGGGCTCCCAGTTTAGTATATTCAGCAGATCTTGAAAAGAGAGAGCGTCTGTCGTGATTCTCTGTGGAAATAGATTTCCAGGAAGATTGTACAGAATACTATTAATATCAAATAATAGCACTATTAAGACCAAATAATAAAATATAAGGCAACATTTTACTTCACCTGCCACAAAGCAATAAAATAGTTGGATACATTAGTCTCCCTACTCTGATGCAGATGGTTCCAGGGTTCGTCAGATTTCAGAGATTTGTCAGATTATTGGATGTTCAATGAAAAAAATGGAATTACACAAATGAATATGCTCAGTTTATTAAGATTTTCCTGTCACTGCTTTTTATTCAAATCTTTCACAAACCCCTCAATTTTATCCCAATTTTTTTTAATGTTATAAATGGTGTTTGTCCAATACCATAAAATGAAATCAAATCACTAAACTTTTCTCCCAAGTCAAGTTTTTTAACTGGACAGAGGTGGACTTCTGGGGCTTTCCGTGTCAACCTGTTAGGACATTTCTTCTGTGGGTACTCACAGTCACTCTTCCGTCAAAAGTTTATTTTGATTGTTTTCATTTCATTGCAAGTTGTATCATCTAGTCTCTCCAGACAAATGTTTAGTTTTGTACTTCACATTGTGTTTTATATGTTTTGTAAATAAACTTGTACATAGTAAAATTATTAGTGAGTCTGTAGAAGAGTGCTTTGACAAACGAACCATTTAAATCTATGAAAGAAACAGACACAAATGCATCAACAAACTTTACTGGTGCAGTCAGCAGGACCACAAGTTTAATGGCATATTGATAGAATCACATCATCATCATGAACTTTATTGTCCATGCACGCGAATTTAACATACATTGAGAAGTGCTCATGCTCTCACTGATACTTGAGCAAAGTTTTAGCTTCATTTGCAATTATTATATATCTCAATTATCCAACAGAATCTGATAAAACTCTGCAAAATGTCATGCCACTCATGTGAAATTTTCATGTCACAACTTGTCAATGTGCAAGAGAGACAAATTGTCAATCGCTATTCGTTCGTTGTGCAGGCGTTATAGTCAGACTAATTTTTAAGTTCAGTACACTACTGTAAAATAATGTTTTTACTGCATCAGTGTTTGTTATTTATTTTTACATAATGTCACAAATTGGGAAAAGTGAAAAACAAAAACACAAGACATTGACTGTTGTCAAAAAGGCAGAAATAATTAAAAAAACTTGACTTGGAGGAAAAGTTTAGTGATTTGATTCCGTTTTATGGTATTGGGTGAGCCACCATTTATGACATTAAAAAAATTGGGATAAAATTGAGGGGTGTGAAAGATTTGAATAACGAGAGCAGTGACAGAAAAATCTTAATATACTGAGCGTATTCGATTGTGTAATTCCATTTTTTTTCATTGAACATCCAATAATCTGACAAATCTCTGAAATCCAACAAATCCTGGAACCATATGCATCAGATTAGGGAAACTCTACTGTATCCAACTATTTTATTGCATTGTGGCAGGTGAAGTAAAATGTTGCCTTATATTTTATTATTTGGTATTAATAGTGCTATTATTTGATATTAATAGTAAATTATGCTTTTGTTTATAATTTGATTATGATCTTTGTCAAAAAAATAAAATTTTATTCACCCCATTTTTGTTTGTTATTTTTTCATAACATCTTTTTAGCATAAAATACATGTAATGATGGGTTTTTCTTGACAATTCACCCTCAATGGCCTTTAAATCTATTTTTCTCCTTCCTCAAAACATCAAACGATTAGGAAAATTAAAATTTGGAGTATTTTGAGTACTTCATTTGAAATTATCAAAAATGTGTATTTATAAAAACTTATTATAAAATGATTTAATATTCCATATTTGGGTACTACACTTTTCTTTATTAACTATTAGAATCTGGTTATCATATTTACTAAAATAAATGGGCTACATCTGGCCACCAAAATAAAGTCAATTTACTATAGCGTTGAATGTACATTCGCAAAAGTAGACAACCAAAATACAGAAGAAACAACCAATCAATATCTCATTTTTCTAGCATTGAGCAGTCACTCCAATATATATATAACTTGATGGTTAGACTGAACAATTCATGTTCAGTTCCATAGGCCAAATATGCTCTTGCTAAATACTAATACATTCCTTGCTTCTCTCCTATTATATAGTTCAAAATTTCCAACATAACTAGAAAAGCTGAATAAAATTCATTCAATATATGCAACATTACCATATTATTGTCATAAAAAGAGCAAGGTCCTAAAGTTCTATCAGAAAATCACTTTGAGCAACAGAATAAAACACTAAAGTAATGATTGTTAAGTTCCATTGTTATAAGCATACATGAAATATTTTCATAGCATTTTTAAAATTTTACTTAGCTCAGTTTAATTCAGAAATTATAAAAAATAAAAACAATCAAAATAATATAATTATATAAAACAATAATTTACATAATTTGGCAGTTTAATTCTGAAATAGTTTAGGGATAAAATTTGGCTAGTTTAAGATTATTTGGCCAAAATAATATTTTCATTATTCTTATACACATTAAAAAAAGTTTGTGAACTTGAAATTTATTTTTAGTACACAATCTACATTTAATTTTGATAGTTTCTCCTAATATAAGATTTGATACTCTTAATATATATGATTTTATATTCTTAACATATAGGGCAGACCATTTAAGTTGATAATGCTAAATATCTCAAAAAAACTAAATGTTTTAAATAAAAGTTAATGGACTTGAGGGGAAAGCAAATCACATTAATTATATTTTATTTGGAGGGCTTTTTCAAGTTAACTTAATTTTTTTAAAGGGAAACCTATATTTTTGTTTTATTCTTATTCTTCATTAAAAAATAAACAACTTTTGTTAAAAACATTTTTTAATTTAGGCAATTTAGGCATTTTTGAATTTTTTCAACATTTTTCATTTTTCATGTAGTTTCACAAATATTTGAATGCACATGTATGTTACTGTTTGTAAAAGATCATCAACCCATCAATCATCAATTTTATATAAATAATTTAAAAGTTAATGCTTAAGTCATAAGATAAATTATTTCATCATGTAGTCTACAGAGTTGAAAATGGAGCATCTGTCTGTAGAGGAAAAAGTCAAAATGGTTCTTATTTATGGGGAATCTGGAAGAATATGCAACAGGCAATTGCTCTGTATGCCAGACGGTTTCCTAATAGAACTTCATTGCAAGTATCCTTTTATCGTGCTATAAAACAGTTTTCCAAAGAAGGCAGTGTCCAACCAAAAATAGGAATCGCAAAAGAACTGCACAGACAAAGATAAGGAAATAATATTGTTAGCTGCTGTGAATCATGATCCCCAAGTAAGTTCTCGAGAATCAGCTATGAATGCAGGAATTTTCAAAAGCAGTGTTCTTAGAATATTGAAATGGCAGAAATTTCATCATCCATATCATGTGTCATTACATCAAGAATTACATAGTAACAATTTTGTGAATAGAATAACATTTTGTAGATGGTACAAGACAGAATTTGGAATAATAATAACTTTTTCTATCCGCATTATTTTCTGATGAATGTACTTTCACAAACCATGGTGAAATGAATTGCCATAATATGCACTATTAGTCTGTTGAAAATCCACATTGGTTAAGAGAATTGGAGAATGAGACATCTTGATTTGTTAATGTATGGTGTGGAATTTTGGAAGATAAGATCATTGGACCCATTTTTATCGATGGCACATTAACAGGACAAATGTACAACTTTTATCTGAGAAATTTCCGTTACTGTTGGAAGATGTACCATTACAAGAAAGGCTGACCATGTGGTGCCGGCATGATGGTTGTCCTGATCATTATGAATGTATTGTTAGAGATGTTTTAATGACAATTATAATGGTTGTTAGATAGGTCACAGGGGTCCAATACATTGGACAGCTTAATCTCCTGACCTTACATCCCCAGATTTTTTCTTATGTGGGTACCTCAAATAGAGAGTTTATATTGATGCATTGACGATTCCAGAAAACATGTTGGAGAGGATTATGCAAATATTGAGAGAGAAGCACTTTTATGTACACATCAATCTTTTCATCAAAGAATTGGAAAGTGCATTGAGGTAGCAGGGCATTACTTTGAGCATTTATTACAATAATGCAATTGATTTATGATAATGCTTTTTCTTTTGACAGATAATACAAATGCTACTGCTTATGAAATTCTACTGTATGACTTTCATCAATTTTTATATTTCAAATAGCTGTGAACCTATGTGCTAAACTGAAAAATGTTTTTAATAAAAGTTGTTTATTTTTTTACGAGGAATAAAACATAAAATATATAGGTTTCCCTTTAAAAAAAATTAAGCTGATCTGAAAAAGTCCTCCAAATAAAACAATACAATTTGTTTTCTCCCTTCAGGTCCCTTTAACTTTTATCTAAAAATTTTTTCTGAAACACTTAGTTTTTGAGATATCAACTTAAATGGTCCACTCTGTATATCTGTTAAATTTTCACAGTGAATGCATTAAAGAATGTTCATTGGAGAATGGCATCAGAGGTTTTTTTCTATTCTTCCTAAGATTATTTTATACTTTGTGTAATGACATTTTTTTTAAATGATGTGACAGAAATTTTTAATATACAGAATAAGAAAGTCATTTGAGTATTATCATTTAAAATATTTTTAAATGAACTGAATAAATGACTTAATTGAATTAATATATTTATCCTTAGAAAAGTACAAATTTAACTGAATAAAAAAGAAATTTAAATTTAGAAATTTTGTAATAAAATGATTTAAAACAGGAATAAAAACTTTATAAAAAAAATTTTGTAATAAAGAAGTTTTACTAACTGAAAGTGTATTGTTTGAATTAGAAACTATTTAAAACTATTTAATATATTATAAATTCTTAATTTCCTTCCTTGAAGAGTTACATAACAACCTACAAAGTACATAAAAATTTGGTTGGTCAGTTTTTAAGTATATAGCCAAATTACATATAGGATACTTTAGGTGGTAATCATTTCTGAGCCATCACAGGCTGATCGGCACTTGTGATGAAGTCAATTGAAAGGTTGTGGGATTCGATAGGACCACCAGATCCTTCCTAAAACATTGGAGATATAAGACCTAGAATTGAACCTGAATCCTCCAAGATGGTAAGCAGCCAACTGTAAAAACGTGGAAAAATTTTTTATAAACCCAATTGTAATAAGCCAAACAATTATCATGAAACAAGATATATCATTGATATTATGTAATAAAGGGCCAATCTCAAGAAAATACAAAATGACAAAAATTCATATTCAATTAAGACAAAATCAGAGAGAGCATATGGGATAAGTAGATGAAACGCTAGTCTAAAGACAAAAAGCAAACAAAATTTTAGACATTTTTAAAAATCCAAGTAATAAATATCTAAATAAAAATACAATATGCT
This sequence comes from Olivierus martensii, assembly GCA_000484575.1. Taxonomy (NCBI): domain Eukaryota; kingdom Metazoa; phylum Arthropoda; class Arachnida; order Scorpiones; family Buthidae; genus Olivierus; species Olivierus martensii. The sequence continues at coordinate 42,323 of AYEL01072818.1, forward strand.
ACAAATTTGTTAGTCATTTTTAATTTTAAAGTCCAATAAGCATTCACAGAAATTGTTTATCAATGAAAGCAATTCACTAATAAACAGTTCTGTTTAAATGTAAATGTCAATAATTTGGTAATTTTTATATAATTTTCATGCAAGACTTTCTAAAAAAAACAAATATATTTTAGATTGGTAATGGGTGATTCAATGAATCCCTCTTCCAATAGATTGACAGTATATGTATTATTATTTACGAGAAGAAAATAAAGATTTAATACAGTATTTTATTGTTTTCTCGTAAATACTGTTGTGCCGGTACCAATGAATCCCTCTTCCAATAGATTGACAGTATATGTATTATTATTTAAGAGAAGAAAATAAAGATTTAATACAGTATTTTATTGTTTTCTCGTAAATACTGTTGTGCTGAATATGAATAAATATCGGTACTAAATATCATTAAAATATTAAGACAAAATTTAAGGATCAAAATATGATGCAAAATAATTAAATTTATGTTATATGTATACTGTTAGAAGCTTACTTTGAAAGTCAGTTATCTCGAACATCTTGATAAAAATTTTATTTTAATTTAAATTAATTAAGCCGACTAACACGTCACCTATAACACCGCCATTTTGGTTTTCCCCGCCCTCTATATAAAAGTTAAACCATTAAACTAGAATTCATTTTTAAATAAATACCGTATTAACTTTTAAATGTTAAAAATACTACAAAAATTGAAATTTTAAAGAAAAATGACTTTTTATTGGAATTTTAATATCTCAAATACTAAACAAGCTAGAGACTTGAAACAAAAAACTAAACTGTTCATCATGTGATGAACTCATCGACGTATATAAATCGATGGATGAACTACATTTTTGTATAATGGTATTATCGTCCTTTGCCTAACTTGAGATTTAACAGCTTGGGCATTTGTGCATTACGTACAGTTTTGTCTTCAGGTTTTCGTCATTTACAGTAAGTTTCTGTCCTGAGATCGTAGCTAAACCTTAGATAAACTTATTTGAATTATTTTAAAAGTTTCTTAATATTTATAGCAATAAATCTGAACATGCAGTAAGAATATAATTTTAAACGTCAAAATTATAAAATAGATATAAAGGAAAATGATTAATATTAAAAGGTGTCTATGAAAAGTCACTTTCAATTAAAAAAACATTAACGATATGAAATTTAAAACAAATATTATCAAGAATTATATAAATAACATGCCAGTGCAATGCATGAAATTAAATATGGTAGACGCAATATCTAATGTTTCAAAAATCTCCAGACGAACAAAATTTCTAAAGTAAGGACATTCGCAACAATGCCGGAGCATAAGCTTGCTAAAAAAATATATACTGTATATATTTTTGTCAACAGATGACGCTACTTTCTATTCTGGGAGAATACTAAGTGACGGGGCGAAACAAGCCCTTCTACAAGCCTCCCACTCCTGCGAAGGCGTCAGCCGGATTGTTGAGGATGGAGATTGACGGCGGACCTGGAACCGATGATAAATATTTTTAAGGGGTTGGACCCGAGACTTGAATCCGGGTCCTCCAGAGTGGAAAATCGAAGGAGTTCCCCTCTGACGGACCTTCCGGCCACACACACCATGATAAATATTTTCAAGGAATGGGACCCGAGACTCGAACGTGGGTCCTTCAGTATGGAAAGCCGAAGCGTTTCCATGATACCAATCCGGCCGGCTAAAAATATATTTGAAAAATCAGACGGTTAAGAAGACCATAATGGCGCAAACAGACATTAATAAGCGGACGGAGGCGGCTGGATGATCGAGTGGTAACGCTGTTATCTTCCTTATCATTGTTCCTTTAAAACGAGAACGTTTTTTTCTTTAACAATATCAATTTCACTCTCTGAATGCTTTTTCTGCATTTAAAGTTTGTTTGTCTCCCGCTCTCTTAACAAAATTTGTAATTTAATCCACTGCAACCCGTTAGAAAACAATCGTTCCTTAACATATAACCAAAAAAAAATTATGAATAAAAAACTTTTCTTCTCTTTCACATTCCTCTATTGAAGAATAAAAATTATATTTTATTCAAGAACTAAACGTTCGGGACACAAAATACTCAATGATCAACAATTAACTCAATTTGAAATCGAAAAGAGACTGCTTATCGTCCCTCTTGTGGCAAACTAGCGAAATTGCTTTTATGACTAATTTTAGCAATTTCCCAATGATTGCATCTTATGTGTGTATTGTGTGTCCCTAGTATGGATTTACAAAAATTAATGAAATGTTGTGTGTTATACCCTAGTATGGATTTACAAAAATTAATGAAAATGTTTTGTGTTGTAGGCACAGATTACTAATACAGATGGGACACTTAGCTAGAAACAGGGAAATTTCAGTAACACAGCGCCTCCTCAGTTAGTTGAATTAAGGCTAGGTCTCACAGGCGTAAAACGCGACGTCAGTAAGCTGACGTAAATGCGTCGCGTAGCGCCTCCTCAGTTAGTTGAATTAGTGTATTTTTTTCTTGAAAGTAAAAGTTTTGGAATTTTTCAAAACATTGACCAGTATTAATATTTCCAAAATCATTTAAATAATAATGGGTAGATTTTATTTTAAAATATAGAATTATATTGAATAATAATATTACGTATAGTTGCCGGCACGAAAGTTGGAGGAAAATGACGCATGCGTATTTGAGAAAATGTTATTCAACCAATCAGAAACGGTCAGGAAACAGAGCATTACTTATTCCAGATACTTCCGTTAGTGAAATCGCAGACGACATAGGCTTATCTTTTGCAATATGATA
>AYEL01072819.1:0-102894 GCA_000484575.1 Olivierus martensii
AAATAATAATGGATAGTTTGTTATTTTAAAATATAGAATTATATTGAATAATAATATTACGTAGTAATCTGTTTCCCACAAGCAGCTTTGGTTTCTAGTAGCCATCTTGTTTTTCTTAAGACGTTTGATGGTAGCTCGTGGATCGAAGTAAACTTTAGTTATTTATAAAAGGTATTGTAGTGTAGATTGGAATTTATGGGCCATATCCTCCTTCATATAAACAGGAAGAAGAAGAAGAAAATTGGAATTTGTAATATTATACAGTGGGTGATCGGTTAACGAATAACGAACACTTTTTTGAAAGATTTTTATGTTCGGTTAACGAACACATGTTCGGATTTTTTTAAGTATTACTATTTTTTTGTAATAATTTGGGTATAATAATTTTAGGGCTTAGTATATTTTCATATCAAATTTACTGCTGCATACTATTGTCTTTATATTAAAGCAAAATTATATTAATTGCTATATGCTAATGGAAATATAATCCTCTATTTGAATATTATGTTGCTTTCAATCCTATTTAATACTAAATTTCCATTCAGACAAATATTGAGGTGATCTTTAACTGTATTATTATTATATACACTTAAAGATCCTTCTTTGTTATAATCATGGCATAATTTATGGATGACCATTTGTTATTTTAGTATTTTTTCAATAAGATTCTGTATATATCGGGTGGCTAGACTTCATGTCATTACAAGCCATGTAGGAGAATCTCAAATACTCGAGAGCCACATTTTCTTTCTGGATCAATGAGAATAGCATCAGTTTTTTGGTTATATCTTAATAATGATTTCAGAAATTGTTTATTTCAGATGCATTTATTTCATATAGATGCATACTACTTTTACAATAGATTAAAAAAAAATATATCTGTAATTTATTTAACTTAAATACAATAAGTATTTGCTTCATATTTACTATTGACTTTCATGGTATGGAGCCACATTGACGGTACCAAAGAGCCGCGATTTGGCCACCCCTGGTATATATAACGAATAGTTTGAAATATCAAAATATCTATTAGAAAAAATTTAACAATTTGTATTAAAACTTTTCCTAATTCTTAATTATAGATTATGGACTATTTGCAAAGAACTTTATTTTCAAATAATGTTTTTAAAATATTGAAAATATAGAAATATTTTTTCATAAATAATAAACATAGTATTAAGAAAGGTATATGTTTAAAAAGAAAAATAATAACTATAAAAATGCAGAAAGCACTTTCAGTTTTTTAACAACCCTCTTTAGTCTGCATATAAAAAATAAATTCAAAAAAATAGTATTCCTTAAAACATCTCTTTGGAATTGCTAAGTTTAAAAATAGAAAGATTAACAGATAATCTTAAATGTACAAAATAATTGTAAGTTATATATATATATATACAAAGTAGATCCCAATGAAATCAGTAACACATGGAAAATGGTATTTAGAAACAGGACAACATTAATTTCATTAATTAAATTCAATTATTATTTTTATTAGAAACTGATTATATATTTATTTAAATATTTAGTGTATGTAATTATAATATATACAATTGTTTTGCACATTTAAAATTATCTGTTAATCTTTGTAGTTTAAACTTAGCAATTTCAAAGAGATGTTCTAAGGAGCACTATTCTTTTGAATTTATTCTTTGTATGCAGACTGAAGAGTTATAAAAAACTGAGAGTGCTTTCTGCATTTTTATTGTTATTATTTATGCTTTATGAAGACAGTGGTTTGTAGTTTTTAATATAATATTTTTTTATAAGTTTTGCTGATTAATAATAGAAATTTTTTTTTTTCATTCTATACTAATATAAATATTCTATACTATATTCTATATTCTATACTAATCACAATAGAATTCCAATTAACCATGTCCATTTAATCAAGGTTATCATAAGTTTTGCTGATTAATAATAGAAATTTTTTTTTTCATTCTATACTAATATAAATATTTTATACTATATTCTATACTAATCACAATAGAATTCCAATTAACCATGTCCATTTAATCAAGGTTATGCATGACCTGAAGTGAATTATTCTTCTTGTGTTGACTTCTTTAATTTATATAATAAAACAGTTATAAATAAACTTACATGTTTTATTGTATAATTTATACATTTTTTATTTACAACTAATTTTACTGCAAAAATTTAAAAAATCAACATGAAATGAAAAATTCATTATTTTTCTTCATGGTATGAAAGTTAAACAGAAAAAACAGCTCTCGACAGATAAGCAGTAATTTACCTAAAAATTATACAAAAAAATCATTATATTCAATACATAGGTCTAACCTGAAAATAGAGTGTACATCATAGGGATGTAACTATGGGTGGGCTCAGGTGGGCCATGGCCCATGCATTGAAAGTTCTGGCCCACCCTGATTATATAACCCGAAACATAAAATTAAAAACCACAAGAGTTCAACTCCATATAACCCAAGACGCCTTGAGTTTTGTAAAAATGAAAATTTACAACCAAATACATTAACACTTCATAATCCAAGATGCCTTGTATTCCGTAAAAATGAAAATAAAAAATCACAAGCATAATTTAAGCCCTTATAATTTCATGCTAATAGCAATAAACTTTTTATTTACAAACTGAAAAAACACGTCCTTTGCACATTTTATGCAGTACTTAATTAATGTGATTAGCTGGAATTTTTATTTACAAACTGTGAAAAAACACGTCCTTTGCACATTTTATGCAGTACTTAATTAATGCAATTAGCTGGAAAGAATAAATAATAAACTTTTTATTTACAAACTGAAAAAACACGTCCTTTGCACATTTTATGCAGTACTTAATTAATGTGATTAGCTGGAAAGAATAAGTAAAGTTTCACAATACTGGTATATATAAGTATTTATTTGATATTAGCTCAGTACAAAATTATGCGGTGATTTTTACTTAATGATGCAAAACGATCGATTATTTTGTTCAAATTGAGAGCTTTTGCGATTTTTCTCTCGATGAACATAATTGCTAAATTGCTTAACCAAATCATTAAGCATTCTGTTATGTAAATACAATTTAATAAAGCACATACGGGATAATGTTAATCATCAAGCATTCTGTTACATAAATACGATTTAATAAAGTGCATACAGGAGAATGTTTGTTCGCATCGGTGTGGCTTATCCTTGACCCACCCAAAAAAAATTGCTGGTTACGTCACTGGTACAGCATCACATTAATTTATTTAATAATAATTTTACAAAACTTCCATATTATCCAAGGTTTTGATTATCTGAAGCTTTGTCATTCACATTTTCTCAGATAATTGGGACTTTATTGTGTTAGCAATTATTATGATATAAAAAAGATAATAAATAGATTTTCGCATCGGTGTGGCTTATCCTTGACCCACCCAAAAAAAATCGCTGGTTACGTCACTGGTACATCATCACATTAATTTATTTAAATCCAATTTATTTAATAATAATTTTACAAAACTTCCAAATTATCCAAGGTTTTGATTATCTGAAGCTTTGTCATTCACATTTTCTTAGATAATTGGGACTTTATTGTGTTAGCAATTATTATGATATAAAAAAGATAATAAATAGAAAAGTAGAAGTTTTTAATTTTTGAATAAAAAATTTTATTAAAAAATTTGCAACTAGAACTAGAAATTTGCAACTAGAACTAACACCCAGCAGTGTATTTTAAAGAGCATAAAAGTTTAATTTATGATTTTGGATTTCTTTAGTATTGTTTCCCCAAAATATCTAATTTTGATACTATTAAATTTAACAGAGAGCTTAATGCTAGGCAAGAGTGCAATCAAAATATTCATTGCTAAAGGGCTTGTGTATTTATGAACTCATATATTGATAGTAAGACAAACCTATATTAGGTTTCTTTTTTTCATTCTTGGATTTCTTCTCCATCTCTACTTCTGTCATCTCTAAAGAAGAACGATATCTCATTCTTTCCACCTTAACTTCTTCACCTAAAACATCATCATACACAGGTAATTCCTGCTGGTCTTTGCTGCTAACATTATGGGCATGGCCATGATCTGCAATGAAAAGTAATAAATCAAAATAAAATAATGAAATGATTCAAATCTGAATAAATAACCACCAGATTTGTTTATCCAAAAGCATTTAAATCAGAATAATGCAAAATAGAATAATTTTATAATAATCTTTATCCATTTCATTCTTTTCATAGAACTTATTATATAGAATGTATTTTCCTTAGATATTATTTTCTAAACATAGTTTTTATTGATGGATCACTTCATCATCTCTGTTGTAATATTAGAATTATCTGATTAGCTTTATTATATAGAAATAAACATTCAGTGGTGTTTAAAGTAAAATTAATTTAGTAGTTTTCTTAAAAGGGAAAATATAAACAGGTAATGCAGGCAATTACTCTATCTTAATATTATTATTAATTTTTTTAATACTAGTAATTAATAAAATGTTTTTATCCATTTTTTTTATATAATTTATACAAATATAGTACCTGTATAAATAAATAAAAACTAACTTGTAAGTATTGTATGGATAAAAACTGTCATCAATCAGTAATACAAAAATAATATAGTGTATAAAAATCATCATCAAATTTATAATTTTATATATAAATTATACCCTATGACTTTCTTCTATAATTGTCCTAATCTCTAATGCTGCTTTACATGTTTGACTTAGAAAAACTTGTAACAAACCATAAAGCTTTAAGGCATACAGTATATTAAAAGTTCTTTCTGTCTTTGCAGGTAATAAGCAAAGAAGTGTAGTATTTGAATAGTTACTACACTTAAACAATAATTTACTATTATTGATTAATCCAAAATATCTAGTCAAATTTTTTGTGTATAATACACTAATTCTAAGGATGAAATTATTTCATATTAACATAAGCCTAGAAATTTTCCAATCCAGTTTATTAGTTTGATTTCATTCCAATATTGACTCCCTAGATATTTTCTTTGGAATATCTCAAACTACTTCATTATGCTATATTAATTCATAATGTATAATTTCTGAGATCATGATTTTATTATAAATGCTGTCACATAATTAAAAATACCATGTTTCTAGAATTCTCAAATGTTTAAAACAGTCCATAAAATGAGTTTGAGGTAAGCATTGCTGTTCAAGAATACTATAATTTCTATAAAGTGTAGACAAAGATTTGAAAGATTAATAAAATGAATGGAAAAATGTCTATATATATATATATACAGTGGATTCCGCTTAATTGGGACAAATTTCAAAGAACAGAAACCAAACTAAAGCTTTATTATATAGAAATAAACATTCAGTGGTGTTTAATGTAAAATTAATTTAGTAGTTTTCTTAAAAGGAAAAATATAAACAGGTAATGCAGGCAATTACTCTATCTTAATATTATTATTAATTTTTTTTAATTAAAAAATCGTCAACCAAGTAAACTATCTAAATTTGTATTGTAATAAATTTAAATGAGTTTACTTGGTTGACTATTTAAGACAATAACAGTAATCTCAGCCAAAATAGCCACATCTAAACTTCTTAGTACTGTACTTGGCTTATTTTTTTACATATTAGATGTGTTTAATTTTATTTCTTTTATTTTTTAGATAAATATAATTTTTTAAGAGAGACATTTTAACAACATGATAATATATATAATAATTAATTTTATTTTTAATCAATTAAATCGAAATTTTTAGGAAACATCTAATAAAATAATAAAAATGGATGTATCATTTAGCTGATTTCGATTTAATTTGATATACAGTAACTTGTAGAAGAATTTATGATGAAAAGTCCTCCTACTTCCATCATTTTTTAGCTCTATTGGATTAGAAAGTTTAAATAGCATAATTAACAAAAAGAAAACGGACTTGTAGAAGAATTTATGATGAAAAGTCCTCCTACTTCTACCATTTTTTAGCTCTATTGGATTAGAAAGTTTAAATAGCATAATTAACAAAAAGAAAACGAAGTTCTTTTTTTGCCGATTTTTGCTATTTTTAAACTTCTCTAATTATTTTATTAATTGGATTTGAAGCTTCATATTTGACAGTCGGTGTCCTATTGAATTCTTTTCTTGAATGTAATTGTCAGATTAATAATAATTAAAATCATAAATTATTATTAGGATCAAAATTACAGCAAATTGTATTTTAGCCGTAATGAACTCCAGTAATAAATTCAGTGATTAGAGTTAATGCCCTGCCTCTCGACAGCTAAACATTCGCAACTGAAGCCTCTCAAATACAACAACTTGTTGCGAAGATATCAATAAATAAGTAGTCTATACCATTTATATTACAATTTTATCATTTAATTGTATCAAAAACAAGCATTATAATAAGTCGTGACGTTATACATTTGATACTCATTTTTTTATATATTATTACTGTTCACTCTATTGAAAGATAAACAATGACAGCTTTCGAGAAAACAATATGAAAAAATTACGTGATGCAAGTTTTGAGCACTATCATATAAATTATTTGAAATAATTTATAAAATGGAAAAAGATTTAATCGTCTGAATCAATAATCAATAATATATCGTTGATATTAATATAAAGAGTTTAAAATTTTAATTAAAATTTAACCAAACTATATCTTCAAAGTAGAAATTATCAAATTAAAAGCATTTTTTGGGGTTAAATATCGCTAAATAATAGATTCACATTTATTTAAATAAAAATATATCGATTATTTCAAAATTTATTAATCGGTTATATTAAAATTTGTTTGAAAAAGTTCGACGATTTATTTAGCAAACTAACTTTTTTTTAAAACAGTTTGCTAAATACAGAAATCCCTTGATTAGTGCGGTTAATAAATCCTCGCAATACACCACATATAACAAAACCGCACTAATCAAATTAAAAAGCCAATGGGAATAATTATAATGAATCTTGGAAAATATTAAAGTTATAAACATGTATTTTTTTTTTCCTCTCTCAAAACGTATCTATATTATATTACATGTATTTTAATCATTGTATATGTATGTATTTTATATTACATGTATTATACGTATAGGTATTTAAAAATTTATAGTAAGAATTAAAATTTATTTTTTACAGAACTGCATAAATTTTGTAAAAAATAATTGCACTTCTGTAAACATCGAGTACTGGGAGGAACTAAAGGCCACAAAAGGCTGGCTATATAATATTGTAATGGATATTACTAACAAGGGGAGGACACAGCTGACCCCCCACCGATTTTGATCCGCTTGCGGGAGAGGACACAGCTGACCCCCCACCGATTTTGATCCGCTTGCGTATGGTGAGAACACAGCTGACCCCCCACCGATTTTGATCCGCTTGCATATGGTGAAAAACAGCTGACCCCTCACCGATTTTGATCCGCTTGCATATGGTGAAAATACATCTGACCCCCCCACCGATTTTGATCCACTTGCGTATGGTGAAAATACATCAAACCCCCACCGATTTTGATCCGCTTGCATATGGTGAAAATACATCAAAAAGAGTGAATACGTGTCCGAGCTTTGCATTGAATAGGGCCTTCTAATAGTATTTTTTAACACTTGAAAAATCGAACTTATGATAATTCAGCTTAAAAACGATAGATAGAGAACCGATCAGCTGTAGCGCAGATGGCGTAGTCGATAACAACATATCCATATGTGCGCAGATGGTGCACTCGATAAATACGTGGCTCGTAATCTGAAGGGATAGATAACAGATCACCACGTGCACAGATGGCGCACTCTATAAATCCGTGGCTCTTAATCTGAAGGTAGTGGGTTCGAATCCGGGTTGATGTGTATTTTTTTATACATCGAAAAATTATTTTTTATTTTTCATTTTATTATTTTTATGTACTGTATGATTAAGTGAAATGTAATAATAAATATTGGTAATGGGCAATCCATAAATTTTAGGTATTTCTGACTTCTGATAGTTTCCAACTTATAATGGTGGGGTTCAAAATTCTTGGAACCGAATTCTGTAGTAAGTCAGGAACTATCTGTATACAACATTTAAGTTTATTTCAATAAGATAAAAGTGCAGTGATTTATCAATTTTTATTTTTTATATCCTTTGCCATATTTCTATAATGAAGTGGTTCAAACTATATGCTAATATAGAAAATTTTGCTGATTTTTAACTGTAGGAAATTATGCACCTGTTTGTTGTATGCAATTCTGATATATCTTATATATTAAAAAATTAATTTGTTTTTCAATCCTCACAGATTTTTTATAATTGTCAAAACTAAAAATATACATACAAAATTTAAAAATGAATTCTTCATTAACAGTAATGTTATTTGTTTACTAAGTACCATCCTCAACATATACAGAATTCTAAAAATACAGTGGTCCCCAGTTATAACGTGGGTTTGCGGGGTGGTGATCCAACCCGTATTATAAGACAACTGTGTTATAACCGATGGCTTCTCTTATTTTTAATTTAATGATTCTAAATTAGAGAATAAGAGAAAGCTGTCCAATTTATCCAAGAAGGTTCGTAATCTTTTTTTTTCTGCAATCCATCCTGATATTGTGATAGATGGACGATGATTATGCGATGTATTATATTTTTCTCAGAATCTCTTTCAAAAGACTTGCGAGATATCCGAATCCGTGGTATAAATGAAAGCATTATATCTGGGGAGCACTATATTTCTTTTCAAAATATGAATATACTGTGCAAGAATGTTTTTTTTTGCCCAAGAGTTGTTGATTTGCTTCCTTGAAGATTGCTGCTAAATGTTGGCCTTTTTATAAATTTGAAATTTTATTTACTACTGTTTAATGCATGTATTAAGCTTGTATAGCAAAAATAATAAATGTAATAAACTATTTATATGTTTAAAAAGGAAAGGTAACTTATTACTTTTTTTTAAACACATATTTGTCTCAGTGCTACATTTATTATTTGCGCTTTATGAAGACAGTGGTTTGTAGTTTTTAATATAATCTGTATAGCAAATTTTTTACACAAATTATCTAAAATTAAATTTTTTATAATAATCATTTTTTGAAAAAACATAAGTTGTTATAATAATTGAAAATATTTTGCTATGATTAAGAAAAAAAAAACCTCAAAAATAATGAATATTACCAGTACATTATTATAGGGATATTTGGGAGCACCAAACTGTGAAACTAATTAAACTATTGCTGAAGTCACTTTTGAGTATGGAAAATGAAAAATGTCTGAAATAATGAATTTGATTATAACAATAGGAACTCCTTATTAATCCAAACATATCTAAAACATCCTTGAGACTAAATCAGAAATTGCACATAATTTTAATTCAAAATTTAATCACAAGAGTTTTTACTTCTATTTAGACTACAGGAATACCTTGCATAGTGTGGTTTTGAACAATATGGGTTTTGGTCTAACGCAGTTATTATTATTACCAAGGAGGTCAATTATTACCAAAATTACACACATCAACATTGGCATCACTGATCGGAGAACCCCAAGTGCTGCAGGTGACAATTGAGAACCACGTTTATGCCACAGTTTTTCAATTGCTATAACATAGATATGTTTTTTCTCCGCAGCTTTTTATTATTTATGTTAATTTTAGTATTTAATATTCTTTTATTATTTAAGTATGAGTGAAAAGAGACAAAACAAAGAAGACGATTATTACCAAAATTACACACATCAACATTGGCACCACTGATCGGAGAACCCCAAGTGCTGCAGGTGACAATTGAGAACCACGTTTATGCCACAGTTTTTCAATTGCTATAACATAGATATGTTTTTTCTCCGCAGCTTTTTATTATTTATGTTAATTTTAGTATTTAATATTCTTTTATTATTTAAGTATGAGTGAAAAGAGACAAAACAAAGAAGACATTGCTGAGTAACAAAAATACACAAGTGGTTGATATTAGAGAAGAAACTTGAAATTATAAAATGTCATGAGAATGGCACTTCATTTGCTAAAATAGCATGCAAGAATTCAATGAATAAGTTGTAATGTTTTCTATAACTTTTATATCAGTTTAAAATGATTTTCTTTGTTATTTATTTAATCAAAATAAATATTTTTTTTTCATTTTTAAACATTTTTATTCTCCTAAATCTTTGTAATAAACAAATTAAATTAAAATCTATTATAAATAGACCACAAACAATACATTTTTGCATAGCGCAGACACTTCTTGGAACCAATTAACTGCACTATACAAGATATTCCTGCATTTAGTTCAGGTGTGTCCAATCTTTTGGCTTTCTTCAACCATATCTTAAGAATAAAAATTATCTTGGGCTGCATATAAAATATACTAATTCTAACAATAATTATTAAGCAAAAAAGTTAGTAAATAATATACAGTATGATATCTATCATGACAAATAAACAAAAATATCATAGCATAATAATCTTTGATTTCTTTTTGTTCAGAAATTTATTAAAACTCATTGAGTAGATCAAGACGTTTTAATGACTGAAATAAGAAATATTTTAGAAAATGTAAATAGGAAATGCAGATAGGTATTTAAATAATAAAAATGTTATTAACTTCATTATTTAGTACAAAAATGAAACAAATTTCTTTATTAGTAGTATATTTGATGTTGTTACAGTGCAAATTTCAAATAATAAAAAATAAGTATATAAAAATCTATGTTCTAAGGAAGTTTATGATTTTATATTGGACCACATTCATTGCAGTGGTGGACTGCAGGTTGGACAGTCCTTGTTTAGTTGATTCAACCCTTACTGACTGTTATTAATTATAAACACTAACAATTGTTATAAAAAGCTAATCTTTTACATAAAAAACTAAACTATTTTTCATAAATAAATATTTGTCATAGAAAACTATTTCACCAATCAATTTGCAGTAATAATTGCTAGTTAATTCATTCACTGGTAATAAAACTGATCTAATAGTTTTCATGTACCACAATTTCATTAAATTATATTTATTTTCACATATAAGAAACTGAAAATATTATTCTGTCCATTATTATTATATATTAAATATTATTCCATCATCAAAAATTTCCTAAAATTTTGAGAAATATTTTATGCTAAATATTATTGAAATGATTTCATATCATGAATTCAATTTTTTTCTGTTATTATATATTAAAATAATACAGTTGTAGAACAATTCATATAAATTTTTGTATTTAAATTCAATTAAACAGTCATTATTTTCAACATTAAATTTATAAAACTAATTGTTTTTGTAATTTTTAAATTAAAAGATTTTGAATTTTTTAAATTTAAAAGTTCTTTCATATTAAAAGAAATTTATAAATTTGGAAAACGCATGTAATATTTAAATATATCAAATAAAGAATTAAATTAAAAAAAAATATGTTATTTGAATTATTTGAATTTTTTTTTTTTTCTTTTCTATATCAACAGCATCTCTTTGAAGTTAAAAATAAAATTTAGCTTTTGATTTAGCATAAAAAATTCAGTAATATTTATTGGTAAGAGGAGTGTCCTTTTTCAACCCATTATTTTAGTAAACTTAAAGTCTCATATTCAAAATAGATAGAAAAAGCAATTAAAGCACATTTATCATTTGAATAAATGTGTTTTAACCATTTTTTTCTTACCTATTTTGAACATGACAGTTTAAGTTTATTCATTTCCCAAGATAGATGTTTGTATTTTGTGCCATTATTTTAGTATTATATTTCATAAAATAATAACTGGGTAAAAACTCTATTATCACAAAATATCAAAATCAAACTCCTATTGCACTCTTCAATTTTGACAATAGAGAAATCCTGTGGTACTATCCTATAAGAATATATTAATTTTAATTAGATATATATAATGTTTTTTAAACTTTTGATTTTAAATTAATTAATTTAGTTTTTATTGGTGACATAACAGCAAAACGACATTAAGTGAAGCAATGTTAAATGAGGACCCACTGTATTTCAATACACTATGTAGTAAGATCATAGTTCAATCCTCAGAAGATAGAGATCAATTATTCATTTAGCATAACAGAAGAAAATATTAGATTATAAAGAAACAACATTTGTTAGTTAAAAAAATTCTTAAGAATTGTCAAGGAATTAGTAACTAATAACTAAATATACAGCACACTTGGCAGTATATTTAGTTATTAGTTACTATATTTAGTATATTTAGACTTCAAAAGCATTTTATTTAACAAACGAAGTACTTTCGGTCTATCTACTAGACCATCTTCAGCGTTACATTGACTTACAAAGGACGTAAAAGAATATAAAAACATAATAACGTAAAAGAACATAAAAGGAATACAATGTTTGTTCTTATAATTTAAATTTAAATTATTTCTGTACATCAAATCTTTATTATTTATAGGTTATTTACGTTTAGAGTTTTTTAAACGTATTTATATTATATTAATATATATATTATTTTATATTTAATATAACTTGTAACAAAGCAGTTCATATAACGTTCAAAACTAAGGAATTAGTATTATTTGAAAAAAAAAAATATAACAGAAAATTTGTAAACAAAAATATTCTTTATCCAAAGCAGGATCCAATTGTTCTTACTAATAAAATGAAGTTATAGCAAAAATCAAAATCCACATTTTCATAAATAATTTAGACAGTTATATGATTCATCTGAATTAATTGAAGAATGTATAGGTTAATAATGTAATTCAAAATTTTAACAGCAACAAAATGATTATAGGTTGAACACTGAGAATCTGACATCTGCTTTCATTTGGACAAAATTACTCAGCAAATTTTTAAAATAAATAGAATAATGTTGAATAAACATTGTTTATTCTTTATGACAATGAAAACATACATCTAATTGCTCTCCATACTTCATACAGATACATATAAATAAAAATACTAAATAATATTGAAACACATACAAGATTTAGTAATAAAATAAAATTTCTATATGTCAGTTTTGGAAAGTTTCAGATTTAAATTTAATTTAGATTTGAGGAAACATAGTATGTGAAATGCTAAAACATGGATAATAAAATATTATGTTTGAATAATATATATTATGTATTGTTTTACTTTAACACATTTGAGAAAAGATTTAAAAAAAGCAAATTTCTTAATGGCATAGCTTTATTCATTTACAAATTTGATTTTTTTATTATATAAAAAAATTAATATATTAACACTTCTGTATTTATATGCTTTGCTTTTAACACACAAAACTGCTATTACAATAATAATAACAACAACACTAGTAGCTGCCAGCATGACCATAAACCATACTTCTCTATAAAATGGTAACTTCTGACGATATTCCAAATAAAATTTACCTAAAAAACAAATATAATTAAATATTATACAAAATTAATAACATAATAATTTTTGAATTATGTATTGAATTTAATTCAACCTACTTGGTGTAGCTACAGGTTGAGTAGCAACAATTGGCATGCTTACACCATATTCATTTCTTGCAAATAATCTTAAATGATAATTAGTAGATGGTAACAAATTTTGAAAGCTTATTGTATAAGAAGTCTGAGGACCACTGTTCAAATGACTTAAAGTATTCCAGTCAAGTTCATCTATAAATATTAAATAATAAAGTATATAGATTTCATTTCATAAATATAAATAAATGAAAAATAATTTAAATTCTTTATAATTACAGTAGATTTTCTAAATTGGTTTTTTGAAAAAAGTTTATAGAATCTATTTCAAATTTTTTTTTGAAAAAATAATACAAAATAAAGTTTATTATTATATACATATATACATACACACAGTACTAGATATACATAGATTCATACTTGCATAGAGATTCTGACTTAAAAGAAAAATCTAATGATCAAAGCAGCAACTGACATTATGTTAATTTAGGTTTGTTAAACCACCATATAGAACATGTGATAAATTATATCTGGTGGTAGCTACTTTTAAGTCTGGATTCCAGATTACAAGAACATACTGCAGAAACAGACAACAAACATCCAAATGTGATGATGTCATTTCTTGTTTATAACGTATTGCTCAGCAAATTACAAGCAGAAAAGTAGAGCAGTCAAAATTTCAAATTTTAAGTTTCAGGAGCTCTTGCTGTTGTACTTTTTAATCAATCACGTGTCTTGATTAGAGTGATGCTGTTTGCTTGACATCATGAAAAGAAATGTTAAAAATCAAAATGATGGAAATAACAGATAAGTTGAAATACAATGAATAATCGGAAATGTTTTCGGAAGATGTTAGAAAATTAAACAACTTCAAGAGGCCACTATAATGTAAATAAACTATCCCAAATTTCTGCTGTAGTGGAAACAAAATAGAGCAGAAGATAGATAACAGCAGATTGTTCTGGTTTTGTGGAATCCAGGCTTTAGAGTCTATCACAGACTGGCTAACACCCATAATACGGTCAACAGAAGGTTGAAAGATTGAGTTCAACAGACTGGATCTAGACCCCTCTTAAAAAACTAGAGATGTAGGATTCAGAATTATATTATATTAATCATAATCATGATGCTTAATAATATGGTTTTGAATGGATAAATCACATGTTTGATTTCATCATTATTATGGTATTTTATTTTGAATTTTAAAAGAAAGTTATCTGTAACTAATGACAAAATAATACTTATTTTAAATTTTATGCTTATTTTAATGCATACATCAATAAACTGTAAAAAATCATTCATTTTATTGCAATTTTAAATAATTTTAGCATTCTAGCTGCCATCATATTGTGACATGATGATATTAAAATTTAAAACTGAAAATCTTTCTTTGCTAATTACATTAGCAAAGAAAGATTTTCAGTTTTAAATTTTAATGTTTCTGTTATTAATGTTTCTGCTATTAATTATCTAACAGTGTAAGAGAATTCATCTGTTATATCCATTGTTTCCCGGAAACAATGGATATAACAGATGAATTCTCTTACACTGTTAGATAATTAATAGTAGAAACATTAATAATTCAACAATGAAAAAATAAAAATTAAATGTATGTTAGAAATAAATTTACAGAAGATATTCCTCTATATACAAAAAGAACCATCATTAATATCCTATGTATGCAAATTTGTATTTTAATATGTGGTTTTTCTTTTATTTTTAAAATTGTATAATCTTTTAATTTTAGATCGGATATAACCAAACACGCTCCCAGGCATTTCAGATTTATAATATACAGGAATACCTCAATTACTGCGGTTTCGATTATCGCGGTTTATAATTTGATACCAAAGTTTCAATTATTGCGCTCCAAATTCGAATTATCGCGGCCTTAAGATATAGCCGACTATATATGCAACCAAAATTACATTTCCTCTCCAGTTAACTCTCTTTAGCACTTCGTTTTTATCTGATGGCGCTTGCTCACCACTCATCAGTAACTGTCCACCTTTACCTGAAGTACCTGTGGACAGGACCGGCTTAACCCGATAAGCAGACAATGCACCACATCGGGATGTCAAAATGCAGCATGGTAGCAGTGTCATTTTCTCAATATTATTACTCAGCAATATTGTATATTGCTGAGTAGATGTTACAAGAAAGCTGCATAGAGGGGCTGGGACCTCTAGAGCCGGTACTGCATATGAATAATTATTTCTCTTCTTATTTACCCCTACAATGAATGCTAAAATAAACAAGGATGATATCAAGTCTGTAGCTATCAAGAAGAAATGTAGAGTGATCAGCTTAGAAGATTAGTACTTTTAACACATTTCTTTTTTCCTGAAAAATCCTTGGCAATGATTACCCATTTTTACATGCATTATTTATCCCGATTATCGTGGATTAGATTATTGCGGTATTTTTCGTGGCAACAATAACCGCGATAATCGAGGTATAGTTCTAATCATTTAGAAAATATAGGATGATTATTTTTCAGCTAATTGTTTGTAAAACTTGCTAAAATCACAAAACAGTCACCAAAAAAAAACACATGTATCAGATATGAACTCTCACCGCAAATAACCTTATAGATTAAGGTTACATATATGTTAAAAATTATTATTAAACAAAGAGAAACAATTATATTAAATATTAAAAAAGGGGAACAATAGGCCTAATTAAATAAATTACAAATGAAAATAAATAAAATAGATAGATGAAATTATATGGGGGCTATATAAGCCACTGAGAGGGTATGATAACAGGTGAGTTATCATTTATAATATAAGTCTTATCATTATATGCTTCATGATGATGGCTTCTGCTTTACTTATCCAACACCTGCTTGATTCCATTGGACAGTGACATCATACTGGTAGCAGTGTTTGACAAGTGCTTTGTCGAAGCTTGCTGGCTCAATTTGTGTTGATGGAAATAGTGATACATATTCAGCAATGAGCATGGTATCATTATCCTCTAGATTGTAACTATTTAGTTTTTGTATAAACTCCGAGGATGAAGTCACAATGAATGGGTATAGTTTTAACCACTGCATGCATCATTCAAGACCTTATCATCATTAACCCCATTAGAAAAGAAGCTGGCCACATGGTGCATACAGCATATGGTTAAAACCATACCGTTCGTCATGACTTCATCTTTGGATTTTATACAAAAACTAATTAATTACAATCTAGAGCAGTGGTTCTCAACCACTGTGCTGTGGCACACTAGTGTTCCGCCAAATCTTTGACGGTGTGCCGCGAAAAATTAAGAATGTATGTAATTATATGAATCATATATATTAATAGCGAAACATGTTGTTGGATATCCCTTTTGCAGGTGAACCACTGTACCGATTCCTATAAATAGGGTATCATTAGAAAAATGTAACCCTCGATTTTCTGCAACAATCAAAATTTTTTGTCGTTATTCATAATTTAAAAATTAAGAATAAAAATTAAATTAAAAAATTATAGTTTCTCTAAGAAGGTAAAATCCTCAGGTGGAGCTATAAAATAATAATTTAATGATCCCGTGTACAAGTATGTCTGTAATCTGAATGTAATAAGAAGAAATATAATAATTTGTTAATAAAAATTCGCTGTTAAATTAAATTATTATTTAAAATACTTAGGTGTGCCACCAAATTTTAAAATATTGAAATGTGCTCCTCAACAGAAAAAAGGTTGAGAACCACTGATTTAGAGGATAATGATACCATGCTCGTTGCTGATTATGTATCACTGTTTCCATCAATACAAATTGAGCCAGCTTGTTTATGCTTGTATTGCTTCTTATTAGAAAATACTAGAGAGTTAAATATATCAGCAGCCATACTATGTGATCTATCTCATCTAACAACATACAACTCGTTCTTCACATATAATAATTATTGTTACAGACAAAGTATAGGTGTTCCAACAGGCGGACCTATGGCTGGTGTTATGGCCGAACTTATGGCTGGCGTTATGGCCGAACTTGTTGTGAGACATCATGAACAACAAATGTCTTCCATCTTAGATTCTTGAAAAGGTATGTAGATGATCTATTTATTATTTGTAGTGACTCTAAAGATGTAGGGTCCGTCATGGAGTATTTCGAGGATGACACATTTCGCTTGGGTATCAAGCTAGAACAGGGCTGTCCAATTATAATGAACCTGAGGGCCATAGCTGTGTTTATTAGAGATATGGAGGGCTGCAGTTACAAAAAAGGGGGAGGGGCTTTGATACTTGATACACTATTGTCTCAACAAATGGAACACACAAATATAACGTTTTAGAAACCAATTTTATTTCCAGATTAACAAACCTTATTACAAAATTATATTAACAGATTGCATTCAATAAACATATAAACAAAAAGTTATAAAATATAAACAGTTAAAAATTAAAAAAATAGTATGTATGACTATTTAATGTGATAAATGAGGGCTGGCAGCAGCATTTTCAAGGGCTGGATATTTACATCCATTCCTGTTTAGTTATCCACAGAATATATAAAAGAAGAATCTCCAAGGTAGGTTCCGAATCGATTCTTAACAATTTTCATGTTAGAAAATGCACCTTCACACAAATAAGTACTACCAAATGTTGATATTACTTTCCAACCAAAATCACAAAAGTTAGGTACTACCAAACATTGATATTACTTTCCGAACAAAATCACAAAAGTTAGGAAAACCGTTCGTTAAACCAAGCAATTAACCCATGTAATTTGTTATGAAAAAGTCATTTTCCCATCACTACTAATATACTCTATTTTCTTGATATTTTTTCTGAATTCTTATTTTATACCAGCTGATATAAATTCGATTTTTAACTTACACCGGATTTTAACTTTTTCGCTGCTGTTGCGTTCATTTTGGTTCACCCTGTATTTATCAGATTGCATCCAATAAACATATTAAGAAAAAGTTATAAAATATAATATAAACAGTTAAAAATATAAAAATAGTATGTATGTACCTATTTAATGTGATAAACGCGGTGGGCTGCAGCATTTACAAGGGCTGGATATTTACATTCATTCCTGTTGTAACTATTTGCAGAATATGTAAAAAAAGAATCTCCAAGGCAGGCTCTGAATCAATTCTTAAATATTTTCATGTTAAAAAGTAAACTTTCACACAAATAAATAGCCTACTACCAAGTGTTGATATTACTTTCCAATCAAAATCACAAAAGTTAGGAAAAAATTCCTTAAACAAAGCAGTTTACCCATGTGATTTGTTATAAAAAGTCATTTTCCCACCGCTACTAATATACTTGATTTTCATTTTTTTTTTTATGTTTTTTTCTCACTCATTTCACAAATACAATGAATTCATAATAAAATAAAAATAAAAAAATAAAATTACAGTAAACAGTAAAATAAAACACAATCTCTCAACAACGATCACACCATCACTAAGATGGAGAGGAGTTAGAAATCAAAAAGTAACTAATATACAGTCACAATTCAAAAACTTAACTAAAATAGCTAAAACTAAAATTGACATGATTAAAAGTCTTATAAAAATGTGATGTCATTGATAACTTGTTGATCATTAAAATAAACTAATAATTTAAGAATTAATTAATAGTTAATAATATAATTCAGTTTTATGATTCTTTTTAGTAATCTCTCAAAAAAAGTAATAAATAAAAGTGAAAAAATATTAAAAAGTAATATTATGAGATTGAAAGTCTTATTAAAATGTGATGTCATCGATAGCTTGATGATCATTAAATAATTACTAATAATTAAGAAAAATTAATTAATTGAGTTAATAATATAATTCAGTTTTATGATTCTTTTTAGTAATCTCTCAAAAAAAGTAATAAATAAAAGTGAAAAAATATTAAAAAGTAATATTATATCACAAACTGTGAAAGCCTTGCGGGCCGCACAAAATGGCTTGGCGGGCTGCCTTTTGGACAGCCCTGGTCTAGAATATATCCAAATTCTGGTAGGGATCTTTAACCTTATGATGAATATATCAGAGACATAGAAACTCTAATAGAAGCCATAGAAAAATCAATTCATAAGATTCTTGAGGAACCTCAAGAAATGATATCAAATTAGAAGATATTGAAGGCTAAATATTCAATATTTGAGACAACCAATAAATGAACAAAAAATTTAGATTTATTATCTGATACTTTGAAAATAATAAAACCAAGTTCAGTAGCCAGTGAGAGAGTTTTATATTTCAGGAAATTTTGTATCTAGAATAAGAACAAGCTAAGTGATTGTTCAGTGGACATTTTATAATTATTGAAATCATATTTTCTGAAGAAAATTACTAAATGAAATAAAAATTTAGGGTTTATACCGATTTTTGTTATTTTAGTTTTTTTTTTATTTGGTAGATTTGTGTATATTTTATTTTCCTTGTATTTTTTGTAGTTTCATAAATATATAAATAAACTGAAAAAATTTAAAATAGATATAAATATTTTTTACTATTTTAGCCGCATGCGGCCTGGGAGCTAAAACAGCAATCAAATACCAGCACCCTTTTCTTAGACATCAATTTCACCGTACTTAACAAAAAATTTTCTTAACTGTGTATAGAAAAGGGACTTATACACCAGTCTTCATTCCTAGCTGGTCACATGATCCTTATAAGTAAAAGTAGCTGCATTCTGCTACATTCTGCAAAGACTACAAACACATTGCTCGGACCATTTAGCTAAGTAAGATTTGAATACAACATCATAGTAGATCAAGCTATACTGCATAGATATGATGCAACATTCATAAATAATAACAACAAATCCATTGACAAATACGTGCAAAATATCTCCATCCCTGGGATGTCACAACAGCAAAATAAAACGTACTTACATCCTGTGCAATATCATAAAGCTATTGAGCCTTTAAACAAGGCATTAATAAAAGATGATAAATTTTTAATATGTAGTTGGCTGCACACCACCTTCCATAATTTAAAGAACATTAAACTACCAATAACACCACTCCAGCAGGCAGGAGTATATATCATTCCCATCTACAATAATGATCTTGATAGACAGGAAATTTATGTTGGTAGTACTATGAGATCTTTACACACCTAATTAAAAGAACAAAAACTACATAAGCAAAGCAAGCTTCAACACAGCACTCGTCAAACACTCCTACCAGTATGACGTCAATGTCCAATTGAATCAAGCACGTGTCATCAGGAGGATAAGTAAAGCAGAAGACATAAAAATGGTGGAAGCCATTGTCATCAAGCAGTATAATGATAACTTATGTTATAAATGATAACTGATCCGTTATCATACCCTCTCAGTGGATTATATAGCCACCCCATATGATTTTGTTTATCTATTTTATTTATTTTAATTTGTAATTTATTTAATAAGGCCTATTGTTCCCCCTTTTTAATATTTAATATAATTGTTCCTCTTTGTTTAATAATAATTTTTAACATATATATAACCTTAATCTATATACAGGAATACCTCGATTATCGCGGTTATTGTTGCCACGAAAGGTTAAGAGACATAAAAGCAGTGCTCCACTTCCGCTTTAGATTTGCTCTTTTGGTTTCGATTTGGCGGTTGGTTTGATGATGATATAAGACGCAATTCCTGCTAAGTTATTAATTTAGATGATGAACAACGATGTAAAATACGAAAATAAATATTTCTTAAACAGTTAGTGTTGTGGTTATTCATCGTGAGGTTAGCTAATGGCCAGAATCTCGCAAAGCAAGAACCAATTACCATATTTTACATATAGTTAATACTTCAAATAGTGAGAGAAATTCTAAGAACCAATTATTCACACTAATTGAGGCCTACCTGTACAGTACAACTGATTATCTTTAGATAGAAAAGAATAATACAAATTCTAAGAACAAATATTCTAAAATAGTAATAGTTAAATGCTTTAAAATATTTGTTGTTAGAATTATTATTATTTATTCTTAAAGAAAATAGATTGAATATTGAATTATTTTTTGAATAGAATTTTATACTGATTAATGAATGTGCTCTTTGTTTTCATATGAAACTGGGGTTTTTCCAAATTATTAATCAAATTGATTTAAGATAAAACCAAGCCTGAAATCTCCCCAGAAAAAAGCAATATTCATTGAGACAGAATTTTCCCACATCTGTTCAGCTATTATTAGTTATATACAGACCAAAAAAAAGACATTCAATTTCATATATATGGATTATGGGGTTTTTTGGCACTGAATATCACTTTCAACAAATGACTGTCAAAATAATACTAACTACAGTTCATTACAAAAAGAAAACTTAAAAATATTATTCTTTTTATAAAAAAGGAAAATTTAGTTATATTATTGAGAGTTAGTTGCTAAAATATTTTTAAATAGTTAGTAATCATTACCAGTTTTATAATAATGTGCAGGCTGATTCTAAATAATTGTTGGGGTTTCCATAGCCTATAATTTTCAAACTGGAAATAACAAAATAAAACTGCTTGCAGAAAATAAAAACATAACTCAAAAGTTTTATTATCTATAGAATAAATGCTGCAGAATGATTAAAAAAAAAATACATACTTTTCATGGCACAAGATTTCCAATCAGAAATCAATTTCTCTTCAAGTGTTTGTCAGTATTTTCAGTATAATTGTTTCTATGACAACAATTCTGATTACATGGATCTTGTAAATCAGTGTCCTTCACATATCCCCACAGAAAAAAAATCTAGTTGACAATATCAAGTGAGTGCAGAGACCACTGTGTCCAACCCAGTGCCCAGGAAAATGCATGTCAAGAAATTCTTGGATAACAAAAGTCTAATCTTATTTCAAATAATCTAAATTTACTAGCCAAATTATAGCCCTTGAAACTCTAACGGTAACTTTTAATGATTTGAACGAATTTAAATTAATTTTATTGCCATCTATTAATTAATAATTAAACTAGAATTTTTAACTAATTTTTCTGAAGAAAAAATCCGCCTCGGCCCAGGATCGAACTGGGGACCTTTGGGCTAACGTCCCAACATTATACCGCTAGACCATCGAGGCCAACGAGCAGATTGATTCTTCAGACAGTTATATTAATTTTTCATTAACTAGATCGGACTTTACCGATATATCCATAATTAATTAATCTATTCTAATTATCTATTATTTAGTCTAATCTTATTGTCCAAGAATTTTTTGACATGCAATTTCATGTTATGCTATCTTGCTGGAACATCATATTTATCTGATGATCTTCCAATTGGGGTAACAGTTACACCTCTAGCACTTGCAGATAGGTTACTGCTGTCACTTTTTTCTTCAAAGAAAAGAACCCCAAAATTTTCAAACATGACAAAACACAGCAGACATTCACCTTTGGATTATCCTTTGAATACTCAATGGCATGAGAGTTTTCTGATCTTCATATTCTGTAATGTACAACAATTTCTGTCCCTGATATATAAAACATTACTTCATAACTAAATCTCAGAAGATAATTTTCATCAGTTTCAACTTTTGACAAAATGTCTTGGACAAATTGGAAATGGTGGGGTTTATTATCTGATTGTAAATTCTGCTTAGTTTGCAGTTTGTAGGCATAGAGTTGAAGATGATGATAAACAATACTCAGATATTTTTGTGATGTATCTAACTGCAAAGAAGCTTATCTAGTTGATTTTTGTTGTCTCTGAGAAAACGTTTCCCGAATTCAGTGAGCATCTTCCTGCTGTACACTACCAGTCTCTCAAAGTTGTTTTAATTAACATTGGATAGTATTATCTGAAGATGGATCTTTTCCATATTGATTTCTGTAATGACACTGAGTTTTAAAAACTGACTGTTTAAAAAAACCAAAGTATGCACATTGCTTTCTCTTGAATATTTATATTTTGAAGTATAGCATCATATCTCCCAGACATTAATATGGTGAATACAATTGCCAAATAAAACTTTTTGAGTTACACTTATATTTTGTAGAGAATTTTATTTCTAGTTTAAAAATTATAGATCTCGGAAACTAGAACAATACTTTAGAATTACCCTGTATAACAAACTGTTTTCCTATATAATCTAAAAATAATTAATGCTATAGTATATTTATTATTTCAAAAATATTAAATTAATTTTTTCAGTTTTAAAATTGGTTTGGTTTTTTTACAGTAATGTTGCAACCTTTTGACTATGATCCAAATGAGAAGAATAAGCACAAGTTTATGGTTCAGACAATGCTTGCTCCAGAAGGCGATATCAACCTAGAAACATTGGTATGTATTTACTATGTTTTTCCCTCTCATCATTATATACAATAAAATTCATCAGGCATCATAGAAGCAGTTAAGATTGTTCATTATTGCCATTATTACATCCAAGAATTTAAAAATATGCACATGCATATAAATATTTTTACATTCATATTGTTACTATAGTTTCTTGTGAAATCCCCCTTTTTTTATTTGTGATATCTACAATATGAAATTAAGATTGTGCAAATTTTACTGTAAGTTTAAAATAAAAATGTCATATTAATCTGGATGATATAAAACAAAATAAAAAGTAATCAATAATAAAAATAACAAAAAGTAGAATTTGCTACACATTTGAAATTCCAAAATAAAAGTCAATTATAATACAAAACTTTATTTTGGAAGCCTGGCATTCATTCATTGTTTCAATACATTGTTTTAACAATTCAAGCACTAGATTTATAATGTATTTTCCTCTGGATGATTTTACATTTTTTATATTTATAAAATGTAGTTTTAAATTGTATTTGATATTTATAAAGATTATTTTATTACTGTTTTAAATAAATCATGAAGAAAATATATTGTTCATATAACGAATATTATTTCTTACTGTCTATGCTAAGGATATAAATGCACTGTGACTTACAGGAGGGCTACCAAAAATCAACAAAAGTTACATATCATATGATGTTTATTAATTACATGTTACAAAGAAATGCAATCAAAAATAAAGAAAGAATTTTTAATTGGATGAATTACATTGCATTGATTTAACAATTTTTTTTATGTTAGGTTTGATATTTATAGTAGCCAAATTCAAAATTGATTCTAAATTTTCATTAGTTAAGCGCAGTGCTATCTTGTGCAGTTGTAGAATTTTTTTGAACTACCATATTTATTCGAATTTAAGCCGCCATTGATTCCAAGCCACATCCCAAATTCTCAACACGTTTTTGTGAAAAAATAACAAATAGTATAAAAAAGTTTATTGATATTCGATATTTACGAAATTAAAAAAATTTTAAAATGAGAGCTAATAAGAAGTGAATAATTTATTTTACCAGTATTAAAAACTTTTAAATACATACATGAACATGTAATTGCTCTGTGGAATTCCGGGCGGAAGGAAACGGAAAAGCGGAAAGCAACAGGTCTTGCAACCTACGAGCGGCTCAGGTCAGGCGCGCGAGTAAGGATGACTGTCAGAGGCGTCTCAGCGAGAAATGGAGAACAACATTGAAATTAAATTCAACAGCTTCTTTATTGTTACAAAAAAAACAACATAAGAGAGATTTCTATTTACATCGATAGCCCAACAACACGAGAGATAGATACCTTGTATAATCACAAATCTTCGATTCCGACGATCTTTGAAGACAACTTGATGAAACTTTCACAGAGTCTTTAGTCTCTTTTATAACAGTCTTTAGTCCAAATTGATGACAACGACGAAACGAACACAGCAAATAGGTCGATAGATGAATTACTAATGAACTTCTTCTGAAGACTTCTCTTAGTATTAGAAGGATTAATACGATTGGTGATTTGGACGATAATATGAATTTAAACTTAATTAGCAGGGAGGATGGACACAGAGTTAGAGATAAGGAACTAAACAAGTCGAGACACAGAACCAAAAGCGTCGGTCCCCGGGCAAAGTTAGCTTTTAAATCCCGTGACCTTTTGTTCACCCTTTCCCGGGAGAGGAAAGATGATGTTTATACTTTCTCGAACAATCGCCGAGATGGGTGTCGAATTCGCGACTATTCGTCGGCCACCTGGGATAAACAATCTATGCAATTTATTGATATCCAGGGTTGAGAATTGACCCGACGGTTTTAAATATGACGCGTTATATCGCCGTAATTCGAAATATTTATTTTATCAAGAGATCGTTTAAATTCCTTTTTTTTTTATCTCTTGTTTCTGTTATAGTTTTAATCGCGATTCAAAATTTAATCGAGGTGGAGAGTAATAATGTACAGATATCCCACACTCGATTTCCCACCTTCTTTGGAATTTCTCTAGCTCCGTCTTCGTTCGGGGGGGCATTCCGTGACCCCACAGCTCTAACCATCAGTATCATGTTCCGAAAATGATTCGTGAAGTTTTTGGCAGATTGAAGTTCTCCGTCTCAAAGAAAATCCTTCCCTTCTCATAAATATTTCACACCAGCCTCTTGATGCTTTAAAATTCTCGATTCTAAATTTATGAATGGCTTCTTTTGCCTTGCATTGCAGCATTTGTATTGTAACTGGCAATGCTTTAGATCAAGCGTCACGTACCAATTGAGCGACACTATCATCTACTTCGGGATATCTTCTTTTTTTTTTTTTTGTCCAGTGAAAGACTTTGTTGAAGGTTTACAAGCAAAAATCATATCACGTTGTTTACGCCATCGACGTATATTTGTTTCATCCATATCAAATTTCCTGGCCGCTGCTCTGTTTTCGTTTTCTTCTACATATAAAATTGCCTCGCCTTCCTTTTCATGCTTGCATCATAGTGAACTCGTCTGGATGCCATTGCCAATATCTTTGATATGGTATTTGGGGATTAAAACAAAGCATATACAAAAAAAGTTCCTAAATACATGCAGATAACGAAGTTCAGGCTAGACTGAATACTGAAGATAAACTGCGGAATGTGATGAGTCATCGATGCAGGTG
Source organism: Olivierus martensii (assembly GCA_000484575.1). NCBI lineage: Eukaryota > Metazoa > Arthropoda > Arachnida > Scorpiones > Buthidae > Olivierus > Olivierus martensii. Next base: position 26,156 of record AYEL01072819.1, read on the forward strand.
GCCAGAATGGACGATTACATTTTTCATTTCAAAGGGGTGGAAATTCAATTTCTTCCATCCAATGAATTCCACCTTTGATTCTAAGCCGTACCTGCTTTTCAGTAGCATTAACATTGGAAAAAAATGCGGCTTAGATTCAAATAAATATGGTATCTATTTCACAGACATAAATATAGTAAAAATAAAAAAATGCTTTATTTTATTACAAATATGATTATTATTTTTTTCCTTGTTGTTTATAAACATTATTATCGAACCATTGGAAAAATAATTTCACATCAGAAAAATATTATTAGAAAATACATTGTTCAAAACTACAAATAATAATTTGTTGATTGTATGACTTGTTAAAATAACACGTGGTGAGGCAGGCTGCCAACAAATCAACGGAGGGCTGTTCATTTGGATATATTCGTTGATGTGCATTGTTGGTCTATGCTAAAGCATAGGTTATTGCATATTTATCTATAAAAAATATATATATACAGGAATCCCTTGATTAGTGCAGTTAATAAATCCTCGCAATACACTGCATATATCAAAACCGCACTAATCAAACTAAAAACCAATGGGAATAATTATAATGAATCCTGGAAAATATCAAAATTATAAACGTGTATTTTGTTTGTCTCAAAAAGTAATCTATATTGCATTACATGTACTTTAAATCATTGAGAAATATGTATAGATATTTAAAAATTTATAGCTAAGAATTAAAATTTATTTTTCACATCAAAAAAAAAATTTTTTTTTACAAAATTACATTAATTTTGTAAAAAATAATTGCACGTCTATAGACATTGAGTACTGGAGAGGAACTGAAGGCAAGGCTGGCTATATGATATTGTAATGGCTATTATTAGGTAGTTGCAATTCATGCTAAATTTGTTAATAAATAAAATTACGAACGAATTTAAAATATAACAATTAGATGACGAAAGTCATAATATTAACAGAATTAAAAAAATAAATAAATTTATTGCAGTGCTCTAATCATATAGACTACAACCCTGAGATTCAATTGCCAACACTTCACAGGGTTTGCAAAAAAAAATTGCACTTGTTGAAGCGCACTAATTGAATTTGGCACTGCATATATTAAGGGATAGTCTCAAATTTTTTTGCGCACGAATCAAAACTGCATTATTCAAACCTGCACTAATCAAGCGATTCCTGTATATATAAAATATAAGAACTTATAGTGTCAAGGACATGGCTGTTCATTTGGATAATTATTGTTGATTAGCTACATTCTACTTGTTACAATGAACTTTCAGTGTGTTAGTGTTTCAGTGAAATTATTTTACTTCCTTAACTTTTAATTCATAATTTGAATAATGCTTCTGTGGCAACCTTAAATAATGGAAAATACCTTTTCTAAAATTTCACATTTTCTTGTGACCATGCAGTTTAATGAAATACAAGATAAATTACATGAATTTGCTTTCTTGATTTCTTCTAATTCACGAGGAAAAAATTATATATGGAAAAACATTTTCAGTGAATATAGTAATTTTATAAAATATGAAATTTTGTAAAATATATAGCAAGATTATGGAAAAGATTATGTACAAATTAATTTACAATTGAATATATGTTTACAAGAGTTCTCTGATTTGTATTCCTAATAACATAAGTTGAATTTGCCTATGTTAACACACTACTACCTAGCCAAGGTGTAGCAAGGTCAAATTTCGATCATTGCAATGAATTAAAGTTTTGCAATGTTTTTCAATCTGTTTGTTGTTTTTATATAAAATAGTCTGGTTACTTTTTAATCAAAGAAAAGTTTTTGATTTTTATTCTTAAAATCAAGAGTATTTATTTTATATAATGTAATAGAAATGAATTTTGTAACTACATTTTCATGAAATATATTATCAAAAAAGTGGATATTGTCTGTCCACGAAAGCTACGCCTAGCTAACGTTGATGAGTCCAAATGCGAAAGGGAGATTATTTTATTAGATAAAAATTATTCAATTAATATTATATTAAGTTCTGTTAAATATATTATTTCCAGCGTCGAAACTAATCATTTAGCATTTGACATTACAATAAACTTTCATTCAACTTCAGTTATCTTGCGTTTGAAAACATCCATGTGCAAAGCTGTCATCCCTATTTTGTCACTGGACTTGTTCAGTTAGCGCATGCGTACTTGCATCATTGGTCACGGCTAAACTGGTCAGACAGTATCTGGTTACCCTTTACCATAACAATATAAAGTGAATTCATAATAATGAAAAATTTTTAAATATTTTATTATGACTGTAAGTAATTATATTTTACTAGGAATGTAATAAATTCCTATATAATAGACAAACTGATATCCTTTAAATGCAGATTAAATTAGATTTTTTAAAGATTTCACATATACCATATTACTTCGAATTTAAGCCACACTTTTTATTCAAATTTTTAAATTGTAAAATTTGGGTGCGGCTTAAATTCAGAGTGAATATTTTAACATCTTATTTCTCCCACTCTCCAATGTTCAGTTTTTTGCTTTACGCTATACACATGATAACAGTTTATTTGGTGGTCCCCCTTTCGTACTTTTCTAGTTTATTCCAGTTGCTGTTTGATAGTAGCTTATAGAATTGTGTCGTATCTAGCCATATTTTAATTATAAGAAAAATCACTAATTGCTATAATGCTGTTTATATCCGCTGATGGAAACAAATTGTCACCTTTTATTATTTCAAACAAAAAACTGTACCCAAGAAAAATTTTCCTAAGGTTTGAGCACAAAAGAATGCATGGATGGCAACAGAATTAATGAAAGATTGATTAGAACATGTTTGGGAGAAGATACCTGGTGCTATTTTAAAAAAAATAAGAAACGAAAGTGATAGTATATCTGAAGAAGATTCTCAATAAATTAAATAGCTTATTATATATATTAGTACCTATTTAAGTAAATAAAAATGTTTCTTATTTTTCAATACCTATTATAAAATCATTTTTATTTTTTTCAATTTTCCAATTATAAAATCCTACTTCGGCTTGAAGTAATACGGTATTAAAATATTGTATTGTTTACTATTATTTAAAAAATAAAATTTTAATTTTTGATAGTAGAGGGTGAAACTTGCATCAATCTCTAACAAACAACAATAATACCACACACAGGATAGATCAATGCAAAAATTATGTAAGAAACTCAAAGAATGATTTTAAACAGAACTGTACAATGTATGTCTTTGGATGGCAAATGTAATTTGACAGCACTAGTATGACATATGGAGTTGGATACAAATGTGTTGTTTAATAATTATTATTATTATAAAATTAAAAAATGATATCCTTTATATATATCTTATTGGTTAGTCAGGAGACATAATTATCATGATATGGTGCAGAAGTATAATTTAAATCATATGACAGTAGCATAACTTTACTATCAAGAATTAATTATCAATGATGATATCAAAAATAATGTTGAAAATATTATTTATTAGTTCTGTAGCTATTATTTGATATTAATATGTAAAATTTCAATAGTACAGAATTTATTAAATTATAATGATTTTTTAATACAGGAAGTTCCCTACTTTGAAGTAATTTGTACTTGGAATGAGCTTGTAAAGTAAGAATTTGTAAATTAAGAATCAATTCATAGACGTAATGGTAAAAATCAGGTTCCATTCTCAGTGATGCAACTTAATCATAATAAAATTAAGACCAACAGTCAATATTTTGATTAAATAATGATTTATTATTCCAAAGAAATGAAAACATAGCCTTTAAAAAAAATTAAAATCAAGCCAGTTTAATAATAAAATTATCATATTAATGTTAGAATTTTTATTTATTATTATTATTGACAGATAAGTAGATGATGATTAATATAGATGAACTACTGCCTTAGACACAATCTAGAAATATAAATTATTTATATAATAAGCTGGAAGCAAACAGAGATACAATACTTCTGTTTTTTGGCTGCTGTTTTGATTTTTCTGATTTCATGGGAGATGGCAGTTTTTGCTATAAACCCAATCGTATTGTATAGCTATGTACCTGATTTAAAATGCCCTTTTATGAATATTTAGCATTTATTTTTTTGCAATTAATGTTCATATATTCAATAATTTTTATCATTCATATTTGAGAAAAACTCAAACCTGGGAATTCATAAACAAAGAACTATCTGTACTTTGCATTACTTTGTACAATCAAATTTGTATAATTCTGAGCTCTTGCATTTTTACGTTTAATGCTACATTCAAAATAAACATTGTAAGATTGATTGAATAATTCATATACACATGTATATGAATTATTTTGCATATGCCTTTTAGTATGTAATATGTATTTATCTCGTTTAATTTTTCTTTGTTTTTAAATTTTGATGTAGAAAGAAGAAAGAATATGAAAAATTTTAAGATATAAAAAAATAACTTACTAGATCAAATATAAAAAGAAAAATCAATAATAAAAAGTAATCATCATCATCATTGAATTTAAAAATAAAAGTTAATTTATATGATGATATTTACAAGAGTGCGCCATCTTGCTTATGGCTCTAACATATTCTAAATCTTTCTACATTTATGATGCATTTTTCTGTTGATGATTTCAGTTTTCCAAGTATGATGATATAAAATCAATTTGAAACTGTGATTGATATTTGTAAAAATTCCTTTTTTTAAGGTATGAAAAATATGTATTGAACATTTTTATAATGCTTAAAGCTACTTTTTATTGATTTTTAGCATAGAAAATATTATACTAATATCTGCAAAAAATATATTAACAAAATACAGAGTCACAATACTGATCTGTATTTTAACACATTGGGTGTGGCATGACAACTTGTATTCATCAGCAATTTTGTATTAAAATACAGGCATTGATCATATGTCAATAATAGTTGCCTTAAAATCAACTTAAATATTTTTCATTCATCAGCAGACTGCATTTTTTTCTTATGACTGTAATTTGAATAAATCCTGCAGATGAAAAGTATGCACATCAAGAGAGACTATATATATATATATTACTGTAACATCAAATATACTTAACTTGTTAAAGCATGACATGTTCACTTTCAAATTTAAATATTTTCTTTCTGTTTTTGTTGCTCTCTTCTAATTATTTTTTATATAAGTTAGAATTGGTGATGGTTTTCTCAAGTCAAAAACGTTTTTCTAATGTGTTTTATCTACAACAAATATCTTAATCCTATCATTTTGAGCTTATTTTTATGAACTTGTTTCTGTTGATCTTTGGTAGGTAGAACCAAAGATCAATAACAATAAGATAAATATCATTTTATTGGATTTGTCATTTAACAATTTACAAATCCAATAAAATGATATCACAGAATAAATTTCTACATCATTATCCATCATTTTCCTGTCCGTTATTATTAAATTATATTTAGTAAAAATCTTTCAGCATATATGTTATTAATTGAAGATACAATGTATTTTAAGCCTGCTTCAGCAAAGTCAGAATATTTTATCTTTATTGTTAACAAGTTCTATTAAGAATTTACTATACTTCTTAATTCTGCTGAATACTTCTAACAATTGATCATGAAAATTCTTCTGTAAGATTAAGCTCACATATCAGAAAAAGGGAATCTTGCTTTTATTTATTGAAAAATACAGCTTCAATACTCTCTACTTGCCTAGCATCTATTAGATTAAAAGTGCTGAGTACATTCACTGGCTAAAAAAATCTCTCATTTTCTGCAATGTAACTAGAGTTTTTGATATACAGTGGTGCCTTGGTACTTGGTAACAATGGTAATCTGTTCCAGGATTACCATTGTTATCCAAGGCATGATTCCCCATAAGATTTAATTGAAAATTGATTAATTTGTTCTGGCTTCTTCCCACAACCATAGTAAATATTAAAAATAAAGATAAAACTCATTTAAAATATCCTAAAAATATGTAAAACATCATTTATTTATTATATTTGCTACGAAAAATATTAACATTAATAAAATGAATTGTTCATGAAAACAGTTTTTAATTATCAATTTGCTATAAAATTTAACATTAATAAAATGAATTGTTCGTGGAAACAGTTTTTAATTATCAAGTCTTTACCAGGAAAACAATTGGGCTCAAAAATAGTTTTTAATTATCAATCTTCACCAGAAGGACAATTGGGCTCATTTCAGAGTTTTTTGACAAACGAACCCATAAATAATGATTAGCAGCTTATAGATTCAATGATTATTATACAGATGAGATTTGATTTTGCCTTACTGATTAGCAGTTTATAGATTCAACGATTATTATACAGATGAGATTTGATTTTGCCTTTATGGCGGAATGAACAGTGACACGCATTCGCTGATTTATTGTCTATATGAACTGTCCCATAAATACTGATTAGCAGCTTATAGATTCGACAAATGAATCCATAAACACTGATTAGCAGCTTATAGATTCAACGATTATTATACAGACGTAAACACTGATTAGCAGCTTATAGATTCAACAATTATTATACAGATGATAAATACTGATTAGCATCTTATAGATTCAACGATTATTATATAGATAAGATTTGATACTGATTAGCAGTTTATAGATTCAACGATTATTATACAGATGAGATTTGATTTTGCCTTTATGGCGGAATGAACAGTGACACGCATTCGCTGATTTATTGTCTATATGAACTGTTAAACAGTGACATGCACTCGCCGATTTATTATATATATGAACTCTAGGATCTTGAACAGCTACTGATAAGCAGTTTATAGATTCAACTCTTATTATACAGATAAGATTTGATTTTGCCTTTTGATGGCGAATGAACAAACACACTCGGCAATTTATTGTCTATATCAGCGTTTCCAAAACTATGTTCCGGTGGAATACCAGTGTTCCGAGGGAGATCAATAAGTGTTCCATAAAAAATTATGAAAATTAATATAAGTCTCATATGATTTAATTAAAATTGGAGTCGCTAGATTATTTTACATAATTACAATTTGATAATAAATGTTTGTTTTACCTAATTTATTTATTGTTAATGTCTACCTATACTATAAAATTACCAAAGTGTTCCATCATAGAAAAAGTTTGGGAAACACTGGTCTATATGAAGTGTAGGATCCTCAGATAGACTTTTTTTCTTCTTATGGAATCTGAAACTGCGACATCACACCACTTGAGTATCAAGTAATATATAACATAAACAAACAATAGAATCAGACTTTGTTCGCAGAATTTAAAATAATAATCGTCTAGAAATCATCCTTAAGAAATTAAAAACTAGTGAACAGTTGCATGTCTATTTTTAATTAATTAAATAATTTGTTTCCATTTCTATATGTTAATTATCATTTACTTAAATATATTTTTATATGGTTATGATTTTATTCATTTTAATAATGATATTGTTGGATTTGAATTGATTGTGATAAAAAAAAATAACGATTAACAATTGAGCTAACGAATCACGTGATGCGACTAGGAGCTGTTTTACAGAGCTCTGTTTTGTCTGAAATTCACATAATCAGGAGTCATTAAACAAAGCCTGCGTCGTTAACCAAGAAATTTTTTCTTACAGCCACTCGTCGTTAACTAAGTACGTCATTATCCGAGGTAATCGTTAACTAAGGCACCACTGTATTTGTATGCATTCTGCAAATAGTTTTTTTTTTTTTGAGACTTTCCTTTGCCTTTTAATTCCTGTGAGATTCTAATGTATCAAAAGTGTCTGTATGCAATAACTGTCAAGTTCTGCACTCATAGATGTCATTTCATTTCAGAGTATATATGTTACAAGTTAAAGTCCGGACTTGGATAATGTTTAATAAGTGGCTGTTTATTATTTTTCGAAGTTTATCTGGATAATGCTGACATCATCCACTGGTTCTTGAATAATGTCACATTTAAAGTTTGAAGAAATAATTGCACATCTGCAATTTCTGTCTATTGGTCTCATGGCTGTGTATGTGTGTAGACAATCAAGATTAGGTGAGAGGAGATATATAGAGTAGATTTGAGAGTTTACGCAGGGAGACACTATACATATAGGCCAATCAAACAGTTGACAAGAATTCAGGCTCAAACATTAATGCAGATCCAATGTTGATAGTCAGGAGGAAGTCATACTTGAGGATTTTCCTTAGCCCACACATGGTTATTGTGGCTAGTCAAGAATTGCTCCCGCATAAAACATGCCTTGTCTGTGAACAAAACTGTTCCAAGAAAATCAGCATCTTTGGCAGTCTTTCAACATAGCAAAAACGGATTGGTTCAAAGACAAACTTCTAAGGCACGAAGTTAAAAATCTACACACCAAAAGAGGATACATTGTGTGGACAAAAAGTGCTTGTCTTGTCTCTAGAAAGAGACAAGACAAGCACTTCTATCACCCTCTGAAATTTAGCAGTAGAATTTTTGATCACCCTGTATCATAATTTCTTATATATGGTAAATTTTACTGTCTTATTATTTTTGCATTTCAGTTCAGAAATTTTATTGCAGTTGTGTTATAGCCATTTATGCTTAATTTTACAAATAGTCTTTAATGTTATCCAATTCTTATTGGTTAATGTATAGATTATCCAGATAAAGATGAAAACAAGATAAATTACTTTCTATTTTTGTCTTTATCCATTGTATTTGGAATGTTGACATTTCCCAGTTAATCTCGACATTAACCAGATTTTGCACATTATCTGTAACTTATACAAAAAACAAGATACATCCACCAACTGAGTAATCAGCTTGTTAATTTTCAGTGAAACTTGCATATTAGAATTTCTGAATCACTGATATTTTTTATATTGTGTTTGATGTATTGATATTTTATTTCTCACATCTTAAATAATTGGCACTAATAAGAAAATATAGTTAAACTCATTTATAATGAGCATGGAAACAAAACAAAAACAAATACAAATTATTAGTTTTTAATGTAAATATTTGATTAAGAATCATCTGTAAAACAAAGGGAACCTTGTTTTTAGCTTCATTATTTTATGTTTCTACAATTCTTTTATCAAGTTCTACTGTAATTTTATAATTAACTTATATTTTACATAAAATATTTTAATAATTTATTTATTTTAATAACAAATATCGTAAATGAACACAAAGAGCAGGATAATTGATAAATACAGATTTTAGATTTTTCTTTTTTAACTTAAAAAAAATTTATTGTAGAGCTTTTGACCCTCTGAGTTCTCTTCAGCAAATCATAAAAACAATATATTGTTAAAGTCCAAATAAAGCACAATAAGCAGTGGAAAATAACACATTTAATAAGACAAAAACGCTTTCGGTATCGATCATCGCTTTCGGTATTCTGATACCATCATCAGTTGTATATTAAATTCCACTGCTTATTGTGCTTTATTCGGACTTTGATATTAAAGGTCAAGCAGTTTTAGTGACTTCTTTTATTATTGAACAATATATTGTTTTTATGATTTGCTGAAGAGGACCCAGAGGATTGAAAGCTCTATAATAAATTTATTTTTAGTTACAAAAGTAAAATCTAAAGTCTGTATTTATTGACTATCCTGTTCTTTGAACTCGTTTTCGATATTTGTTTTAAGTATGAGCAGCGTATTTCAAATCTTATTATTATTTTTATTATTAAATAAAAATACCAAGTTGACGAATTTCAATAATATATCCTAATATAGGTCCAGCTCCAGATGCACCATTTTTCCACTTTAATGTAAAAGAAGTTGGAGTATGTAGTAGTACTAGATCTTGAGGAGAATCAGGAGAACCTGAAATATTAATATACTATTAACATTAAAATATAATTTTATATAAAAGGATTTAAATGGAGACCTGAAAGTACATTTCTCAGAATGCCATTTTTTTAAGTTATTATTGTATCTGTAATTTCAATCTGTGAAAAAATTAATGAGAAAATTACGGTGGATGTATGATAGCAATGATTAGATAAAGCTGAAATACTAAATACTAATGGAGTTTTTTTAAGATAGTTTCTTTAGCTGAAGAGTTCAGATTAAAAACATTAGCAGATATTGTGGAAAACATATATTATACTTTGTTAATATATACAATAAAGTAGTTGGAGAAAATATATTTTGTCTTTTTTGAATCCTTTATAAACTGTAAAGAAACAAAATACATATTAAGTATTGCAGAACAATTTTTTATTTTTAACAAAGTATTATTGGGAAAAATTTTTTAAATTTATATATACCAGTAGAGAATGTATGAACAGTTAGATTATTGAATATTGAAGTTAAACTGTGTGAATTTCAACATTACAATCCACAGAAAAGTTGTATAGCAATATAGTTGAACTAAAAATAAACTGAAATAGGCTTGAATAGATTTTGGAGTAAAGGTGTTTATAATTTCTATTTCTATGAACACCATCCACTTAACTTTTTCCAACTTATTTTTAGCTCCACTCTCTACATCAGTATACTATTGACTTGTATTTCCAGACAGTTTGAGTTAGTTAAATCAAAACTGAAAATATCAAACAGCATTCAATTATTTCAATATTTTATTTACTATAAACTGAATTCTTATGTTATGAAAATGAACTTAATATGTGCCTAATCTTTATAATATGGACTGTCCTCATCTTATGTTTTGATAATCCCATCAGAAGTCAAAAATATCTTAAGTCAAAAATGACACACAAAAATATTTTTAGTAGTAATAATAGACAATGGAATACTGAATCCATTATGATGATATAATTGATTGGATTTGATCTCCCAGTTCCTTGGGTTATAAAAAAATCTGGAATTGAACCTGGTCTCCAAGGTGCAAAATCATCCAGAATTGAATCCAAATCCACAAGATAGTAAGAATTGCTTTAATACGTTTTTAATAAAACTAAAAGTATTTTCTAGCCAGTATGCTATAAAACACAAATATTGCCAAGAATAATCAACTCTGTGAGTTTATGAACTAAACATCATGAATGAAAGAAGATGGTATGTTGACTTCTGGCATCATGAGTTGATGGCTTGAGTCAGCTTGATCCAAAAAGCTTTAATTTTTTTGCAAATAAACAAAATATTGAAGTTCAAATTTTTTTTACATAAGCTCAAGCTTTGATGTTTATAAGATTTTTTAAATTGGTAAACAATATTTATTGAGTGACAGAAAATTCTTCCAAAAACACATGCATTGAAATAGATTACAAAAATTTTTATTGTTTATTTTTATTAAATTAAATATTAATGTTGATCTTATAATTTAATAACAGATATGGGCAATTAGATCTGTTACAAACTCCACATCATCAAATCAGTTTTCCAGTACAGGTATACCCCGCTTAACACACACTTGCTTAATGTATTTTTGCTATAACGTACAATCAATTTTACTATCATCCCTGTTTATAACATACTGCTGTCTGCCTAACATACTGATATGACATCAAAAATTTCCACCATTTTGAAATGGACAGTGCAATGTGATCTAAAATGATGGATGCAATGCAGTACAATATATGCTGCATGTAATTTTGTTTTTATATTTTATTGCAATAAAAAATACAGCTTATTACTATAGTTTGTGATTTTTTAACTTTTTATAACTGTTGTACTTTGAAATCCAGATGGGTTTACGACTGATGTCTAAACATTTTTTGTTGTCTAATTTGTAGAAACAGATCATCACTATGTTGATTGAAAATAATGATAATAGTTACAATTTTTTTATTTTTTAACATTTTTTACTCCCATTTCCAATCAGGACATACACAACTGTGGAGGGGGACCAGATGGTGAAGGACAGGGATCGCTGGACTGGGCCCAGCATCCCGAAAAAACTTTTCAGGAGATACCAGACCCAGAACGCAAACCTGGGTCCTCCTGCATGGCAGGCCAACAGTGTTACCATTCTGCTATCTGGCCACCATAGTTAGGATTATTGCAATAGAAATTGTTATTCAAACCATACAAGAAATTCAAATAATAAGGCAAGATATAAGAAAGTGAAAATAAAATAAAACATGCAAAAGAAATTTCACCATAATTAATGAAAATAGGAAACAATCATACCCAACTATCTTAGGAAGTGCAAATCTTGATCATGGACATGGAAAATTAATCAAAATTTATTGTAAATCTAGATTAAAAACTTTACTATACTTACAGCTCTTTAACAGAGTTTATAATTCTCTTTAACTCTGTTAAAGAGTTGTAAGTATAATAAAATTGTTACTAAAGAACAGGAGTTATAATAGACAATAGATTAAAAACACTGCAAATGCCAAATTATAGGGTAAAATTCATTTAAAATATTAACAGTACAAAAAGTAAGAAGCATTTCACATTTTAACTTCATCTTTTGATCACAATAAAACATTGATTAATCAAAATTAAAAAAATATACAATAAAAAGTTTAATTGTGATAAATAACAATTTAACAAAAATTCAATTAAAATTATTTAGACATAAATCTGATAAAATGACCTTTGATGAATTAACATTACATCATGAAGAAAGATAGTCACTTCCATTATTGATGTACTTTTATGACTGAAGTTGAATAAATGTGAATTATTAATGCTAGAAGTTAAATAATAATTAAAATAAAAATAAAATGATGTAATGCTTTACAAAAGAGTTTAAAATATTTAATTCTTTATAAATAGATTTAGAAATACACAATCAATTTTTCAACCTTTTATAATATAATTCCTATACTCACCTAACATATTTCTGTTTTATAGATTTTCCAGTCCCAATTAGTGTTATAGCAGGGAATACCTATATCTACAATTAAGCTATTGTAGGAAACAGGAAAAAAGAAATAGTCCTAGAAAGATATTATTTTACTGCCAAATGTTTATGGCTTTTTAAGTTGTTATTTGTATTTTTAAATTGCTCTGTTTTTAATTACTTTTCAAAATTTTATTTGGAAAGAATTTTAATAATTATGCCCTTTCTTATCAGATGATATTTTAAGCATATTTTTTCTTTTATACGAAAATTTTTATAATTCATTATGAACTTGTGCATTATTTTTACAAATAAACTTTTTATATTTATATTTTTAATGCTATTAATTTTATTTTATTTGGTTTTATCAATTACTCTTTTAAAGTTTTCAATTATTATTGGTTATTATATGCAAATTGGGTATATTGGGTATTTCTACAAATATTTATTACACACTACAGTATTTTTCTTTTGTTTTTATGAACATTATATTTTGAGCAATTTGGTCCAGATGATCCATGTATCATGGAACAAAAATAAAGCATAAACTGTTCATTATGGCAATAATTAATGTGGGAACATGGAATTCAGGCCAGATGTAAGGTGTCACTCTACACTTCTCATCAGAAATAATTGGTAGAAATCCAAATGGAGTGACACCTTAGATGGGTAGACCAACTGATGGATTTGTTTATCATACCATCTTGTCCTCCATAATCATAAAATAAAGAATTAAATTCAGGTGTTTGTTGCAATGAGATTGACGAGAAAATTGTAACTCGGGGTGTAAAATGATGCAAAACAATGTCTTCCCCTGGGAAAAGAATCAAATTATTAGATGATCTGGTCAGGGATCTGCCCTAACTCTTAGGACAGTAGTCGGTTGCCAAGCCTCAAAAGGAAAAGTAGCAAGAATAAGTCGGTTGCAAAACTCCAAGAGAGGAAGATAACATCTTTGTCAGTCACCTATCCCCAAGAGGGTCAGTCACCTATCACAATTACCAGCCACAAAATATCAGAGTCACTCCTAAAAAAAAGGCTGTCCTAAACTTCAACTTCATCCAAGAAAGAAAACAAGAATAGAGACTCATTATTATTGAGAAAAACAGTTGTTATCCATACTCTGATATATCCTGGAAAGAAGGTGTTTGTTATTCTCCACACAAGAAGCAGCTGAACTTTTTACATAACTCTGTTTGTTCATAAGAGGTATTTATCCTCCGAAGTATGTTTGGAGTATTATATAAAATTTGTAAACTCTCTCTCACTAATAAAGAAAGTTACCAAACACAGTCTCTGTGTCGTTGTCTTAAGGTCTCATTACCCATCTGGCTCACTCCACAGACCATGGGGTAGGTCATAGCCTGTTTCATATTGTCCTCGGAAACCTCACATTAAGCTAACAGATGATTAGTGGATATTTATTAACTCCTTGGTTTTCTGAGCTTTTCTTTAATTTCAACTCATCAGTTCAAGTTTCAGAAAATATCAGAGTTTCAGCAACTCTAGATAGTATCTTGCTCCACAACATGTGCCTTTATATTGCAGTTTATACTCAGTAAATGATTCAAAATTTCAATTGGGATTTTTTTGATCACTTGCCATATAGTCTTGATTTTGCTCCAACTAACTATCACCTTTTCCAATATACATAAAACAGTACATAATGCTTCAAAAATAATAAGGAACTGAAAACAAAAAAGTATAGATGTGGCTGAACTCATAGAAGGCCATTTCTCTGAGAAAGGAATTGAAAAGCTCATTTCCTGAAGTGAAAAATGTCTAAATTCAGATGGCAAATACATGGAAAATTAATTTAGTTATGTAAATATGTTTAGTATATAATAAATGTTTTTTGGCATATTTCTTGTAATTTTTGTACTTAATCAAAAGTTACTTTCTGAATAGCCTTTGTACAATTGACTTTATTTTAACAAATCAACTTATTAAACTGTAGCATGCTGCTGTCATGATATCATAGGTCTACCAAAAGAGGCTATTGATGTGATATCACATCAATGGAATGGATAAACCAGCTAATTTTTAAACTGTAATTTTGAGGGTCCTATTTGCAATAATGCAATTTTTTGCAGTTTATATTTCTTATTGAAAATACTAATCTGATGATGATTCAATCTTTTTATTTTAACAATAGCTTTTATGAAAATTTATTTGCTTGAATATCTTTCATATAATTAGCTTTTTTTCTTTCATTCCTTCATATTGTTCCAATTATATGTTGATATAAAGTTAATATGTGAAATTTTTTGCATAAATTTTTCTGGACACACAATGAAATGCTAATTTAAAAAAATTTATTACAGATAATATGAAAATATTTGTTATTTATATTAAAACACATATAATTGTTTATTATTCATTGATATTTTACATCATTTTTCACTGTATATTTATCAAAAATGAAAAAATATCAATGTAAATAAGCATCTGTCATAAAAATGGGTGAGACTGTCATTTCTATCCTGTGCTTTTCCTGTCAAGCCTATTTTATTCTGCTCTGAATGGATTGGTTGTACAGGAGAATAAATTATTTGGAGTCCAATCAGAGAAAAGTAAAGATTATTATAGCAGTTTATGCTCAAGAACAGACAAATTTTGTTTACATTTAAGTTTTTTTTTTATATAAATTCAAAAATTTATAAAAAAATTTAAGTTAAAAGTTATTGAAATGAAAGTGAAACATTAATAAATATTTCTAGTAATAATGACAATATTTCAATAAATTTATATAAATTTTGAACTAATTACACAACATATCTTGATTAATATTCATTTATCAAAATTTGAATCTATTAATTGGATTTTTTATAGTTTTTCCATTTATGACTTGATTTATTTATAGGACCATCAACTATCCAAAAATAGCAATTATTTTATTGGATAGCTAACCTTTGCATAAAATAAAAATCTGTTTTTTCAGCAATTTGATATATGGAACAAAAACTTCTGGGAAAAAAAGCTTAAAAAATTAAATGTGATATGATAATTTAAATCTTTTACATACTAATTAGTCTTAATTACATAGTTTTAACAAGTAGGCTAATTATCATTTTTTAATTCTTGGAATACAACATGTTAAATAATCAGATCTTACCTTTCTGTGGACCAGTAGTAACATTGCTAACAGATTCCGGTCCATAATCAAAAGTTTCAGCTCTAACTCTAAAGGTGTAAGTTATTTTTTCACCTAGTCCATATACAGCCAAATGATTGACTGTAACTTTCTGACGTACTTGTCTACTAAAATCTTTTAAAAGAAAATAATTATGATTGAAAGTTTTCACTAATATTCTAATATATTAAAAATTTATTATAAAATGAACTATATATATATATATATATTATAGTGTAGTTTTCTTAAATAATCTTTTCTTTTTTAATGTTAAATAAATTATATTAAAATACAACTAAAATATAATTTATCTAATCCTTTGATTTATGAATCCATTTGGTTAATAAATTTTCCATTTAACAAACATTATAAATTTATATCACTTTTTCAATTTGTGAAGATATAATTTTCTTCCAAAGCAAAACTTATTATATTTTTAGCATTAAATAACAGTATCAATAAAAATTTCTTTTATTTTACCTATTTCAAACAATTTTTGGTTTCCACAAACCAACTTAAGGAAAATTTAAAATGCAGAATGCACTTAAAGAATTTAAACAAACTCATACATTCTAGAATAACCATTATTAAACATATTACAGTATTTTTAATTAAATATTTTCTAAAATATTTTTACATCTATCTATTTTTATGGTTTATATATCATTAATTTTTATTAAATAAAATTTGTTACAATTATTTTATAGTCCTTTTAAATAATATATAATCCTAAAATTAATTCTGTAAAAAATTACTTTAAATCTTTTCAGTTTCATTCAATTTATTTTACAGTGTATAGCCAAATATTGGAAATCATTTCTGATGTCTATTCATTTTTAATAAAGCTTGTTAGGTGATATTATAAGATTTCTACCAATTCACTTAAAAAGCTTTCTTTTTGTGCTTTACCAAGAATTTAATATTTTTGCTTCTTTTTAGTTAATTTACATATTATTCCGGTAACATTTTCTGACAAGATCTGTTGTTATTTTCCCATTTTTTGTGTCTTATTTATATTCTTTTACCCTGTCTTTAATCCTTTGAGGGCCTTTGCTATATATAGACATCATAACTTAATTACATCTGTGTGCATGAAATGTGGATAGATGTGAAAATATTGATAAAAAAATAATAATAATAATAAAAGAGTTAAAAAATTTAATCCCGATTTTATTAATCCAGTTATTGTAAATCATATTTTTTTCTGTTAATTACATGCAAATATCCACTTTTGATGGTGGTTACTAAATTTTTCAGTTCCCAAAATATTTTTTAAAATTACATGTAAACAAATCTTGTTTATAATTAAATTGATCTATAGAATATGGATTTTTTTTATCCAATCTTGTTTTTTTTATTTTAATGTACCAAAGTTATTCTGGTTTTGGAATGAGATACAGTATATGATATTTTTGAAATTTTAAGTAAAAATTGAATTTTTCATATGATGAGTGATAAAATATTTAAAGTTAAAAAAATATTGTTGATAATAGGAGCATTTTGGTTAATTCTGTTAAAATAAATTAAAACATATCTCAATCATTCATTTTTTGTTTCAATTTCACTGAAGTTTAGAAGAAAATTGTAAAAAATGAAGTGTAAACATTCTGTGATCATTTAAATGAGATATTTTATCATCTATCAATTATTCACAGTGATTTGTTTAAATCAATGATTTTTTGGCTTATATTCTTCACTGATTGTATCAGATTTATCAATTTTACCATGTGTACTAGTGATTTTAAGACAAAATTCACTTCTTCTTTCACAAGAGGATATGATATCAAATCCAGCACTAGGCATATACCAATGGTGGCCAAACTGCAGCTCATGATCACATGAGGCTCTTTGGTACCTTCAGTGTGGCTCCACAGCATGAAAGTTAATATTTAATATAGAGCAAATACCTACTTCATTTTAAAAATAATATATTTGTAATTTATTTATTGTAAAGAGTAGTATTCATCTAAATGAAATAAATGCATATGAAATATATAATAAATAATTTTTAAACCATTGTTGATTAACCGGAAAAACTAATGCGGCTCTCATTGACCCAAAAAAGAAAGTGACTGCAGCTCTCAAGTATTTGATTGTCTCCTATATGACTCTTAATGACACAAAGCTTGGCCACCCCTGGCATATACTAATAATATGAGAATCTGTAATGTATTTACTGCATTTTTTAAAAGGTTTTGAAACTATATAAAATTTTTTAACTTCATAAAATAATGATTACAGATTACTCCAAATGTGTAACTCTCTAATATGTTTGTATCCATATATGAATTTGAACTATGATTGTATTTTACTGTTCTATTGGAATATGTTAAATCTATCCATAATGAACAATAAATAAATTATTTTGTGTCTATTAGTTTTAATAAAATTTATAGTTAATGAATTTTTAACAAACAGAATTAAAAACATCAATACTAACTTACAGAAAATTGATTCACTTTTGCCAATAATTTAACAGAATGGAAATTTGAGAATTATATAAATTTAAGACAATATTTGATCAAAATTTAAAATTTTTAAGTAATAAATAAAACCACAATGATTAGAAAGTTTATTGTCTTATTAGAATAAAATTCTAAAATCATTTGGCCCTTAGTAATTCTGAAATTCAAAGTTGAATAGCAAGTAATAGACTATAGTCCTTTTAACTAAAGAAGAACTTTCAAGGCCATATTCAATAATCAACAAGTCTTTACAGTTAAGGTTAACTATAAGCAATACAATGTAAAATGGATTGCAATAAAGAATTTATTACCATTTTCGATTTGATGTTTGATTTAGAAACATAGTAATCAGATTAAAATATTTTAATCTTTACTTTATAAATACTAAAATGCTTTACTTTCTAGGTGTTTACAATTTAACTGGCATGTTTCCCATTTCCAGTTCATCGTCTGTTGCTTTGCTTCTTTTGGTTACAATTCTTTAAATTGCCAATACAGAAACACTAATATCAAGTGAAGTTTTTTGAAGATGACACTTCACATAGATTTCTGCCTTTCAAAGTATTTATATATGTTTAAAATAACATTTCTAGCTTGACTGCACAAGGTTTCACCTTGCTTACAAACAACTGTACTATCTACCATTACTGCTAAATACTAAAGGGGGATGACATTATTCATTATATTTATTTAATTTTAAGCAATTAGAGATTTAATTTAATATTTAATAGCATAACCGTGAAATATAAAGTATTAATTCGACAATTTTTAATGATAACATTTCAAATTATTAGTGGTGGTAAAAAGTATACTGCTATTAGATAAACAAAGAAAAAACTCGCAATTCTAGCCAAATATTACAACCAAAACCCCTAGGAGATTTAGATGTAGTATTTTGTTTGATTTGAAAGTAATTCCCCTAACTAGTGTGTATTTGACTCACTATTCTATTGGATGGATTGACATTTGCAATCCAGAAGCTCTTTACAATATAAGGCAGACAACCTTTAGGTGAAAAGAATATAAATAGGTAATAACTATCATAAACTATTGTATTATAACAGAAATAATTATATTAATGTTGGGTGCTTTAACAACAAGTAAAATGATAGTGAATTTCACAATAATTAAAAATTTTTACACAGGAATTAATGGAAACAAATTTTCAATTTATAAATTTTCACCTAATAATTAGTTTTGAAGGGATATCTGTATTTAAATAATATATATTACTAAAAATAGAGAACATACCACTGTCTTGTATAGCTGTCTCATAAACAATGAGATATCCTCTTATTCTTCCATTTGCTTCTACAGGTTCATTCCAGCTAACATTAAGTGAAGTCATTGTGATATTAGAAAATATAAGTTTTCCTGGAGATCCTGGTACTATTAATAAAAAATCAAATAAATATTAATATTAACATTACATAATAATATATCTTGACTGAATTAAAATTATCTATTAAAATCAATTATTATAGAATAAGAAAACTTTTAACATGAATTTATCAAAAGCACTTGTCAAATAAGTATTAACAAGAGAAAGACAAGCTTGACAGTCAGTTGTGTAGAATATATCAAATCTAAAAGCTATTATGAAATTCTTTAGTGTTTTTCTGAATTTATTAAATAAAATATTATTGCATTGACTAACCAGTAAGGAAATTGTTCTTGTATGTGATGATAATGTTATTAACAGAATGGATGATTTTCATTTTTAGCAATTTTATTTTTTAATTGATTACACTTTTCCTATAAACCATCTATAAATTATTATATTCTTTCATATTCTATGTATTTACTGCTTAACACATTATATTATTCATTACTGTTAGAAATATCTCAAAATTTGAGCTATCAGATTATACAGGCAATCCCAGACTTACATAGCTCTGTACTTACACAGGATTATTTTTAGAAATGAGCTGAATTCAAACCCATCTTCAGAAAAGCTGGAGGTGTAAGACACAGAATTGAATTCAGATCCTCTAAGATGATAAGTGACATTTTTTATATGACTTGTGCATTTACTCTTTAATATAACTATTTCTAGTGTTACATCATTGTGACATACTAATACTGCATAACATATGCTCCAACATATGTATGTTTTGACTTATGTAGAGTTTTGCAGAATATCTACCTACATAACTCGGGGATTGCCTATATTTTCATTCAATATAAAACAATGTATAATATTATTTAAAGAAATCTGGAATATATATATCATCAAAATTATAAAATAATTACATAAGAATTATGCTTAAATAAAAACACAGCACTTCTTGCAGTAAAGTATCAAACTAAATTTATTAGCTTAAATACAAGCGAACGTTTTCGATGTGCTACAAATCCTCTTCAGGCACGTAGCGTCCCGGTTCTATTAATGTCTTTACGTGCCTGAAGAGGATGTGTAGCACATCGAAAACGTTTGCTTGTATTTAAGCTAATAAATTTAGTTTGATACTTTATTGCAAGAAGTGCTGTGTTTTTATTTAAGTAGTCTTAGTTGAAGCAGTTTAATAGTATTGTTAATAAGAATTATGTAATATAATTACCTAATAATTATAAATACATTCATTAATACCTGCATCATGAAGTAAAATTCATTTTACTTCATGATGAGGGTTTATTAATTAATAAACTCAAAAAATTTACAACTTCAAGCAACTTCACTCAGATGAAAAGCATGTTTTAGCTAATGTGGTTAAACATTACAAAATCAATTCACCAGGAAATCATAAATTTTAAACACATTATATTAAATGATTTAACAGTTTTGTAACAATTTCAATGATATTTTTATAATAAAATGGAAAGAAATTCAGTGTGTCAAATGAGTACAATGATGATTTATAAAAGAAAGCATATATTTTCTTCTACTAATTAGATTTTATGTAACTAACTGCATTGAAGGAATCAGATTATTATTCTAGATTGATTATTTGATAGACAGGATGATTGTTTATTAGTAATAAATTAATATTGAACTACTATTTTAAATAACTGCTGATAATTAGGAACAAACATAATACTTGGAAATAACAGTACTTCAAAGCAGCTGATAAATAATGACTAAATTTAATGAAATATTTTTGGTTGATAAATAATCATTTACAGCATCAAGAATAGAATACAAAAGGTCCTATGAACATAATGTACTGATCAAATGGGAAGATACAAGAGTCATAAAATCATGTAATAATTCAAAAAAAGGCTTGTTGTTGGAATCATTAGAAATAATACAAAGGGGACAATATAAAAACATCATTAATGGACAAACAAGTAGGGATATTTCTGCAATGTGGCAGTATGCCTTGAAGAAAACTGGAAGTGGTTAGCGCAGGTAAAATTACTAGCATAAATACTACCCAGAAATGATTAAGTATCCTATAGAGACCAATTAATTTTAGTTTTACAGTTATACTTATTTATATTTTAATAAATATAACTAAATATTTTCATAAATTTGCTAACTAAATATTATCAAATTCATGATTATTATATTTATCATACACTAATACTAATTATATTTATCATATTAAATTTAAAGTACACTAATAATTTTGTTTGTTAATTGAAATTTATAATCTTAATATTAAATTTAAAAAATTTGTATTCTATTTTTGATGCTTAAGATGTTTATCAATCAAAAACGTTTCATTAAATTTGAGTACTATTTATCAATTGCTGTGAAGTGTGTTATTTCTAAGTACAGTAATACCCCGACTTACGCAAACTTGGAGTTATACGGTTCTTGATTTTTTCGTTTAGCAAAACTGCCGCCTGATATCTTTGGTGTGTGGAATCTGAGGGCAGTACTGAACAGGCTTTAGGCCTAAACGTGGTATGTGGTGCAATGTGGGTAAGGATAGGTATGAGGCTTTTGATTACAATGACACAGAGACTACAGGTTAGGTAACCAATAACTCTTTTATTAGAGTTTTTATTGTAAATGGTAAAGTAATCTGACAATCAGTTCAATGATGATAAATACCTGATGCAGCAAAACAAATTAAATTCAGTCCTTTCAATGAATAAGACGAACACCGTTGAATGTGACTTCTCTTCGGTTGGATAATTCCCAATATGGGGAGGAGCACAAGACAGGTTGCTTGGATTTCTTTTTTGGTAATTATTGAAGAGAACTGTTAATACTGTCTGAGTGCTGCTTTGTCTTGTTCAGTGTTTTTGTGACTTTTGGGCATGGTGAACTAGCTCAGGATTCCAGAGAGACACTCAGATATGGCAAATTGTCTCAAGGTTCTGAAGGAACTCTTGGACATGTCCTTTCTGCATCAAATTGTATTTTCGTATTGAATTAATACATATTTTATACTAACATGTATAAAGAACTGCAATTTTATTAAATATTTTTCTTCTAAACTAGTTTTTTATTAGTCCTTAGTCCCAATTAAACAAAATTTATATGTATTTATATACAAAGTTGTACCCCGATTTACACGAATTCAACTTATGTGATTTTCATAGAACCCATCTATCACATAACTTCGGGATATTACTGTATTATGTTTATTTAGATTAATTTTGTTTATTAAAAGTATAATAATTACTTTTTCAAGTTTGGATTGTATAAATTTATCAAGGAACTTTAAAAATAAATTAGTGATACTTGGATAATAATTCAAAAACAATGTTATTAATTAAAATACAGTATATGATCTTTGAAAATATTACACATTTTTTGAACAAAATTTTATAGACTAATGATAATGAAAAAGTTTTTATCCAAGAAACTGCAGCCATAAATTGTACAAATTTCACGAGTGATGACATTTTATTCAAAAGACTAAGTTTAAGAAATTTTAAATGAATTTAACCCTTTTCACTCCTGAAAAAAATTTTTTAACCGTCCAAATCTATAGGGGGTTGCTTTAAAAAAAATATGATGTTTTGTTTTTTTTTGCCATAACTTTTTTGCATTTTTTGACACGAAAAAATTGGATTTTGTCAGCAATAGACTGTACTCTGATGTCCTTTTTTTAGTTTAGATAAAAAATCAAAAGAATAAGAGAAAAAAAAAAAAAATACAAAAGTAACTAGGTTTAATTAGCACGTGTAAATATTATATAATTTTTTCAAATTATTCCTGATTTCGGCATTGGATAAAAAAAATGTTTATATACTTATATTCTTGATGATATTCTGCATCTAATAATACCAAATACTTCATAATTCTAAAAAATTTTTTCAATTAACGAAGACAATTTACATTGTAATTTGATACCACTAAGCCTAATCTGATACTATGTATAAACAAACAATTGCACTCTCCCTTCTGGTGGATGAAATACGGAATTCTAACACACAAATAATTAAAATAATTGTTTATTAGCCATTTTTCTTCTTATTTTCTTAAAATAATGAGTAATAAATATTTTTTATTTTATAAGAAGTATTAGTATGTATAAGAATGTCGACTTTTTTTAAAATTTATTTTTGTTAATAAATATTGCTGTAATTTCTATACATAGCAATCACTGTGCCATCTGTATGCCAGATTTAGCACTGATTTTTGATAAATTATCGCTCTACGTTTTTTACTCAAGATTAGTCTCAGAGCCTTTTAAAAATGGCGGAGATCAGGTTTTTTTACTTAAGATTTGTCTTACTGCCTTTTAAAAATGGCAGATGGTGAATTATTTCTCTGTATTTAGTCATTCTGTCATTAATTTTTCAAAAAATAGTTAAAATATAATAATAACAGCATTGTAATTTTTCAAAAAATAGTTAAAATATAATAATAATAGCATTTTCAAACACAGTTTTTCAAAAAATAATTAAAAATATAATAATATTAGCATTTCCAAACAAAGGGATAGATTGTCATGGTCTCTCCTTAGTTAACACAATGTAACTAGCCCATAGCCTGAGGTCAAGTAGCTGACCTTGGATGGACACTTTTTGACAATAATTATACAGTCCTAGTCAACTAATTACTTGTTTCGACTACAGATAACACAAAAATTACTTTATTATTTAAATTTTTTGGTTATATTTTAAAATATAATTAATGTAAACAAACGATCAGATGACGTCATAATCAGCTGAGTATTTACTGCCATAATCTAGAACATTGACTTCTGCGTCAATCGTCAAGCATGGGATTGGTTGCTTTGTTTCTCTGATAAATTAAAATTTATAAATTTTTAAATAAAATTAATTTTTTGCATGAAAAAACACCAAAATCATATTATTTACAAGGAGCCAAACTTTCCTAAATTATAATTTATTGGATCAACGTATCTGAAAAATAAAATACATATAAACTAAGAAGCAGATGTGGAACATGATACAACTCAGATAAATTTGGACAAGAGATTCTTGAATTTTTGGCAGTCCAAAACTGATGCTTTATTAGATGATTCCGATTAAATTGGAATAAAGGATTATTTAAAAATTCACATTTTAGCAAAATTTTGATCATCATGATAAAAGAATGAATAACATGATAAAAATTGATATTTTAAAAATTATTTTTTAAAATATAACTAAAAATAAGAAAATTAGACTCTGGAAAAGTGTACATGACTATGGAGTATCAGAACAAAAACAGCCAATAAAGTCATACAAGATTCCAAATGAATAAGGGTTAAACTATACACATTGTCTACAAAATGACATAAATGAATACTGAATAATTATGAAATTAGATGACCAATTTAAAATTTTTATATATTGTTACAAAAAGTATTTTAAATTTCTGTTGATGTTATTTAAAATTACAGAAATATTTCATTAATATTAAAATATATTTGGTGAATTGCTATTTCACACAATACATATAAAATTACATAAATTCAATTCCAGATACCAATAAAAGTAAAAATGAATCATTTATTTATCTGTAATTTATCAGCAGAATTTATTAACGTTCAATACAAATCTATAAGCAATATGATTCATCAATGGTAAAGGTTGTCTGTAATATAAGATAACTGTGACCCATTGATGATTCATGCAATTCTATAGCAAAAATGTTATTGATTTACAATACTTATACTGAGTTGGATGCCTTATCTACTAAGTGAAATAAAATATATTTGAAATTAAAATAAATGCATAGTTACTTAATAAAGTTAAGTAAAAATATTAAAATAAACAAATAAATAAAACTGAAGATTCATAGTAAAGATATATATATTATTACCATCTTCTTTTGTTCTGACTTTTTTTGGAGGCGAACGAGGTCCATCTCCAGCAGGATTAAAACCAAGTATTTGAATGCTATATAAACAATATTTTTTCAGATCCATTAAGACAAAAGATTTTGTAGTAGCTGGAACTGCTTCCATTTCTTCTGAACCTTCTTCACTAATTGGCTTATAAAATATCTAATTTTGAATTTAAAAAGTTAAATTTGATGAATCAACAAATTTTACTTTAAAGATATATTTTTAAATAATATTTTTAATTATTAGCAAATAATAATATCAAGTAAATGATAATAATAAAGAAATTATTTATCATATAAATATAGAATTTTTATCCTTCATTATTATTAACAGACAACTAGATAACCTTTAATACAAATGAACTACTGCTTTAGCACAATTTGGGAATAGATGTTATTTACATAATAAGGCTGATAAAACCAAAAGGTCTTATACTATCACTTCTCAGCCATGATTTTTATTTTTCTGATTTCATAGCAAACAATGGAGTTTTTGCTACAAACCCAGTCATAGTATATTATATAGCTATGACTGGATCATAGCTATACAATATACAGTTGTTTAGCATTTATTTATCACAATTAATGTTTACACTTGCAAGTGTTTTGATTATTCACATTTGATAAAACCAAGAACTCAGTTAAGCAGAAACTTGTAACCTGAAAATGGTCTGTACACTATTTGTTAACATGATCAAAATAGAATAGAAAATAATTATTATTATTGCAATATAAAACTTTGATGAGCAAATTATTTGATAATAATTTAAATTTTGAGAAACTTGTAAATAAATAACTGCAGTATTAAAGTATCTTATATAAATGATGCCGTTATTGAGAATTCCAACAGTCTTTTATTCTCAGAAAAACACTGTTACATTTTGTAATGTAAGTCCTTTTCCCATTTAACACACTTTTTCTTAATACACAACTTTTGAATTAATGAATGTATTATAGCAGAATATATCAGGTCATCCCATAAATAATGCCATTTTTTGCAAGTATGAAGAAAACAAGCAAAATTTCCCTAGAACAATTTTTTAATTATCATAATAAATGTCCCCAGTACTTACAATGTTCACCCACTGTTCAACAAGTTTTTGAATTCTAGACTCGAAGTCATCCATGAATTTCAATCCAAAAACTCAGACAGGGTTAAGTGTACTTCCTTGATATTTTGAAGTTTTTCCCCAGAAAGATAGTGTTAAAGGCTGAGAAACAGATGATAATCGGATGATAGAAGATCAGGGGAATATGCTGGATGGGGAAGTTTATCCCATCCAAAATCTTGCAACTTGGCATAAGCCATTCTGGCCGTATGCTATTTCACAAGGTCACCATTCCTTATGTTAAGAGTGCCAGATGTTTTTCCTGCAAGGCAATGTATAAATGCTCTAGCTGCTGATAGTAAAACTCCCCTATAATGATTTGGTTCAGTGGCATAAGCTCATAATGTATTATATCTTACATATCCTCAAACATTCATTAAAACTTTACATGGAACATGTCAAGATTTAGTTGCTGCTGAAGACAGAATCTGTTTAAGAAGCTGCTAATGTTTTTGCTTAATGTTGTGGTACAGAATCCATTTTTCATCTCCTATAATCACTCTTTTCAAAAATAGCTTCCCCTTTTCACAGGAGAACAAAGAACTACAAATATCCACACATTGTTGCAGATTTTGTGGTGTGAGAGTTTTGACATATACTAAAGGTCCTGTAGATGCTGGTGAATAGTTGAATGTGATGAATGGATTATTGTGGCCAATTCCTTGAGTGATATCTCTAGATCAAGGGTTCCCAACGGGGTCGGTATCGACCCCCTGGGGGTCGATGAAATTTTAAAGGGGGTCAACGGAGTTTGTAGCATTAAAATTAATGAAATTTTTCTTGAACAATAAAGAATAACCCCCATTGAATGTCTTTCAGTGATGTTTGTTCATCAGAATTTATTCTGTAATAAGCAAATATGCAAAAAAAAAAAAACGATGCTCAAGATGAAAATATATTTTTTTTATGAGAAAGTAGCAAAAAATTAAAAATTCAGAGTAATTATTGCGAATATTTTATTACACTTGATTAAATTTTATTATAAGTTCATTAAAATAATTATTTCAGAATTGTTTGTTTCATTTTAAGAAGATGCAAAAAACTGTCAGCAAAAGTTTTTCCTGTTTAATTGGCATTAAAAAATTAATCATAAACATTAAGTTCTGGAGAATATTCCAAATTATATTTAAACAGAAAAATTTATTATTATTATTATTATTTTGTAACTATATTTTAAATGCGATTTACTTATGCATGTCATCAAATTATTTTTATATTAAAAAAAAGAAAAGATAAAAATTAAATTAACTACTTGAGAAGCTTTTTTTTCTTTCTGCCAAGATGAGAATGAAAAGTAATTCATTAAAAATCATCTAAAATAAAAATATTTTTAATTGATTTTATCAATCAGTTATTTTTACTTTATTTTTTAATTTTCATTTGTATTATTACTTAGTGAAATTTAATATAATTTTTTTTTTGATCCACTGATTAAATCTTTAAAAAATAATATATTAAATTTTAAGTAGCTATTTAATTTTATATAACTGAATTAAGCGAAAGCAAATTTCTATAGAATAAAATTGACACTAATAAAAAAAAATTATCTTTTAGATAACAATAAAGAAATATGATAAGTAGAAGTAAATTAAAAATAGAAAAAAAAAATGAATGTGCATTTAGTAAAAGAAATATTGAAAAGTAAGCAAATATTAGATTTATATGAAAAAATTTTTTATTCAAGCATAAAAACTATAATACTTGAATATTTTTCACTTAACTTGCTACATTGCCAAGCTAACCTGAATGATTTATCGCGAATAGCATGTACTATATCTCATTTATGAAATATTGAAGCTTTAGTGCTAAAGAAGGTACAGAATATTTTTCTCTTGACCACCATTTTAGATTCTTAGGCAGGAAATAAAAGACAAATTACACGTTTTATGCTTATCTGATGAAAATCTTATCTATCTTTTCATCCTTAATCTTTATAAATTATTTTCGTTAAAATAATTGTTTATATTTTTTTATTTGTAATTACAATTATTTTAAATCATTTTTTTAATTATAGATATTTTTTAATGATTAGCATCGCTTCTATGGATCATAGAATCATTTTTCAGTTCACTTTGATTTTATTTGAAAAATAAACATACGATTCGGTCAAAAATTATATAGAATCGAATTAAAAGTAATATAGGCTATAGTAAAATTCTTAAGCTATTTTTTAAAAAAAATCTATAAATCTAAAATGTATAAAACTATCTAAATTTCATCTAGGATAGTTCAATTTTTCATATTCCAAATTTTATTTTGTGTCAATCATTACATTTCATTAAAGCTAGGTTGACATAATCAGAGTACATTCGGTCGGAGACAAACTCGGTCCGAGTTTTAAGTTCGTTTGCACCATGGGTGTCCAACCTTTTGGCTTCCTTGGGCCACATTTGAAGGAAAAAAATTGTCTCGGGCTACACCATGGGTGTCCAACCTTTTGGCTTCCTTGGGCCACATTTAAAGGAAACAAATTGTCTCGGGCCGCACATAAAATATATTAATTCCAACGACAGTTGTTAGGCAGCCTGATGAGCACGTGGTAACGCGTTGGCGTGTCACGCAGGAGGACCCGGGTCCGGCATCTCCTAAAAAGTTTTTTCGGGGTTCCTGATGCGGCCCGGTGATCCTTGTCTTTCACCATCCGGTCCCCCTCCACATGTGTAGGTGCAGCCTATTGTTGGAACTATTTTCGTTCAGAAATCATTTAAAAATCATTGAGCAGGTCAAGAAGTTTTAATCACTAAAATAAGAAATATTTTAGAAAATGAAAATAGGAAAGGTAGTAGGTATTTAAATAATAAATGCTTCATTAACTTCATTAAGTACATAAAAATTTCAATGTTTCAAAGAAGTTTACAATTTTATATTGAGCCGCATTCAGTACAGCAGTGGGCCGCGGGTTGGACAGCCCTGGTTTACACGTTCCAAATGTTTCTATAGTCCGAGGTGAAATGGCGGATCTCGTGCTGTGGCTGATATATTATTGCAGGAGCTAGACAGTCACATTAATAAACAGAATAGACGGAAGAAGAAGTTATGGACTCGAGAATGGATCAGCTTCATAACTTCCTCTTAATAATTGTTCAGGAATGAGCAATTAGGCCCTCTTATAAGTTTTACTTGAGGTGGAAAATGAAGGTAAAAATACATTCAAAACTACCTACGATTTACTAATATTCAGTATGATGAACTTTTAAGAAACGTTAATTCTAAAATTCCATCATTTGACACAAACATGAGAGCTTCTCTCTACCTACGCGATCATTTTTTATTGCTTTCCGCCATCTTAAACGTCCAATCGGCTGCCACTCGGTCCGAGTATTTTGGTTGCCGTCCGAGCCATCTTAAACTTCTAATCGGCTGCCACTCGGTCCGAGTATTTTGGTTGCCGTCCGAGTTTACTGGAATCAGATGAAAAGGTCCGAGTAACGTCCGAGTGTGCTCTGATCGTGTCAAACTAGCTTAAGATCGGAATCAAAAATGTAAATTTCATATTGCTTTAATAGAAATTCTTCAAAAAACAATTCGCTTCATACGGATACGAACAATGTAATACAGTAACAATAACTACAGTGAAATCCCGATAAGCCGCCATCCTCTCTGACTGCCAAAAAATTTCGCGGAACGGATATTACCTATGTTAATGGAATAGGCAAACCTCGATAAGACTCCATACGTCATCCGCCAGTAGAAACGTCTAAACAAATATTGTATTCTTTTTGGTATTGTATTTGTCCTCGTTAATCCGCCATGGACAAGTAAGGTAACTTACACCCCGAAGTTCATCAGTACTGTATATAGTTTTAAAAGCTCTCTGGATTGAGTGGAAGAGATGGAGTTAAAGATTAATCATGATTAGATTTAAAATCATCTTCAGACGTTCAATATCATAAAAAATTCTCAAATAATTCCATAATTATCATAGAGAAAGCTTACAAGTTTCAATATCCGCATTTTCAAACATTAAATGAAAACGCATGGTTAATTAATTTTATTTCAATATCGAATTTAATGTCCGGATCATCCTGCTAAATTTCATAGAAATCAATCAAACAGTTCAAAAGTTATTAGGTTGTTCAATTTTCAGATTTAAATGGGCTTTATATACAAACAGTTAAAGATAATATGTTTACTGAACTGTTATTTTCACTGACTTGACTTTCTACTAAATTTCATAAAAATTCACTAAACAGTTTATAATATATTACGAAAATAGCTCGGAAGTTTGAATGCAAGCCATTTATAAACGGATGGAGATGGAAGATTAAATGATGCGGGGTCGAGTTTTATCTTTAATGATAGATTATTATACCAAACTTCACTAATATCCGCTAATTAGTTCAAAAAATATAACATACATGTAAACAGAATTATCGAAAAGTAGACTAATGATAATTGTAGCTTCAGGCAACTATACTGTACTCGATAACTAACAATTTGTTAGATATTTATAGTGAAAAGATGAAACAATTTTCTTTTTTTTTTATCATGAATTATATTGTACTTAAAATTGGCTACAAAATCAATATAATTATCCAACGTAGAGAAAGAATAAGTAGCAAATTTCAGAAAAGTCTTAGAATATTTCTGGAACACAATAATGCAAATATGAGAATCAACAAAACTTGAAGAGTAATCCATGGCATGTTTCCAAATTAATATAATCTAACCGAATTGTTTGATAAAAGTTTAAAACAATAAAATATATCTGTAGATATAAACGTTAATTTTTAAACTACATATTTAAAATATATTATATAAAAATAAAGCAATATACAGGTATTCCTCCTATATCACGATAGATAGATTCCTGAAAATATCGTGTTGTATGAAACCGTGAGAGATCCAGAGTCAATACAAAAAGGAGAGTTATATTCCAAAACCAATTCAAAACAAATAATTTTCTGTATACAGGTATTCCTCCTATATCACGATAGATAGATTCCTGAAAATACCGTGTTGTATGAAACAGTGAGAGACCCAGAGTCAATACAAAAAGGAGAGTTATATTCCAAAACCAATTCAAAACAAATAATTTTCTTTAGTTCCACATAAGAAACTTAATGTTTATTAAGAATATTAATTAGGAAACATAAAGAAAGAAAAAAAAAATATACGTAGGCCCTTAAAAAACAATATACGTAAAACAAAAGGAAAGAAAAAGTATATAGCCTATATAACATTCATATGATAATTATATCTTCCTTACCACTGTTTTGTTAAAACGAGAACATTTTTTTTTCTTTAACAATATCAACTTCACTTTCTGAACTTTTTTATGCATGAAAAGTTGGTGTATCTTCTGCTATCTTTACAAAATTTGTAATCTAACTCGGTACCACCCACTAGAAAACTATCGTTCCTTAACAGATACCTAAAAAAAATTTATGAATAAAAAAGTTTTTCTGCTCTTGCACATTCCTCTATCGAAGAATAAAAACTTGTTTTTTATTCAAGAACTGAACGTTTGGAATACAAAATATTCAATAGTCGACAATTAACTCAAAAATAGACTGCCTATCGTCCCTCTCGCGGCAAACTAGCAAAAATTGCATTTATGATAATTTTAGCAAATTATTTCTCAATGATTGCATTTTGTGTGTGTATTGTGTGTCTCTAGTTTGGATTTACAGAAATTAATGAAAATGTTTTGTGTTGTAGAAGAATAAACGTAATTTTCTAAATGTGTTAAGTAACAACCGTGTTATATGAGGGTTTCCGCAATTTTTAAATCGTGTTAGAGCGAAACCGTGTTGTAGGAAGCCATGTTATAGGAGGGAAACCTGTATTTATAACAAAATTTTCTCATTTTCTCTGAAACTTATTTTTGAATATCTTATCAATCTTCTGAATATTTCATATCATTTCAAATAGTAAAATATTCAATAAAAAGTTAATTTTGTTAAAAATAATTTATCTAATGCATAATAACATCAGATTTATAACATAATCTGGAGAAATGTATACACATTTTATAATATTAACAATATTAGATTATCGTGTTGCAAAGTTTTTATTTGTAATTTAAATTTAAATTAAATTCTTTTTAATTATTATTTATTAAAATAATCCCACGGAAAAAAAAAAATGTGAAAAAATATTCCAAGTTCTATTCTACCAGTTTGTTTGGCCACCCAAAGAGTAGAGATCTGAAACAGATGCCAAGTTCCATTCCAACCCCAATTTCGAAAAATGAGATTAAAATACTGAAATAAATTCAATATAGTGTCACATCTTCAGGATTTTACATGGCAAGTTTTAACATATATGACAGCTGGGTAATAATTTAATATAACTCAAAAACTTGCCAAGTAAAAGCCTGAAAGTGACACTGTATTGAATTTATTTCAGTGTTTAAATCTCATTTTTCGACATTGGGGTTGGAATGGAACTTGGCACCTGTTTCAGATCTCTACTCTTTTAGTGGCCAAACAAACTGGTAGAAGAGAACTTGGCCCATTTTTTCACATTTTTGTTTTTGGTGGGATATTCAGTACTTTTTGCTAAGTTGTTATATTAAACAAATACGCTAAATAAATAATAATCTATGATAGCTAAATTGCGCGATGCCATTTTTTCCTTTTAACCGATGTTTATGAATTATCCGTTGTATTAATAGTATTTTAATACAGATAATGAAGTATGTCTTCGGCCGGAACAACGAAAATATTTCGTAATAACCGATATATTCATTAAATTTAATTAATATATTCATTAAAAAAGATTGCTATATAAGCGATACGTGGTAAAGATATACGTACCCAGTTTATAGTCGACCATATTAACTAACAACTACTTTATCAAGCTCGAAAAAGCGACAGGCATTAGAGCAAACTATAACATGACTTATTTTTCATAGATGCATCACACTTGGGTCACATGCGAAAAAATTTCAAGGCAGTCAAAGTAGAATTCTACCATCAATTCTATGGTAATTCGCTCTTCCTCAAGCTTGAGCGAATCTTAAATCGAAATCAATGCATTCATCTCGATTTAAATGAAAATGAATAAGTCATATTTGTCATCAAATAAATTTATATACAGTGCAAACTTCTTAATTAATTACTGTCTACAGTAATACAGTATATTTTTTATTCTTTGCCTGTACTGAGACTATTCACGTGTTACATTTTAAAAAACATATACAATAAACCTGCCTAATATTATCCATTCATATTTTGTTTGATTTATGTTATCATCATATTTGTTATTTTGGCAGTAGATTGAATCGGATAGAATTATAACAACAACAGTAGCACACGAAGACAAGTAACAAAAAGCATTTTATTGACGTGGTCCGTCACTAACTACATACAAAGTAAAAGATAGGAACGAGGTTACTGTACATGATGTCCTAGTGGACAAAGTTAACATTAATAAATAGTAATAATGTTTGCATTTAGTCGTATATTTATAACTAGCATTATTGCTATCAAAACTCAAACTTACAAGTAGCAATTATTTTTCTTTATTAGTAGCTGAAGGATTTCTGACAGTAACAGCAAGATTTCATTTCTAAATTTAGCAAATATAGTGAATTATACAGAGTGAAGAAAAACTTCGTCGTAATATTTTGTGTACTGATAGGGGACCTGGAAAAAAGTCGAAAATATCCAATGAACATATGGTCTAAATGGCACCGTTTTCCAGTTATAAACCCGTTAAAGCTAGCCAATCACCATCTACTTTACAAAGCGTCACAACGCGTCGCGTTGCCACTAAGTATCGCATTGCATTGCTCGCCGTCTTATTAACCCGGAAGTCAGTATGAAAGCGACGCGTCCTGACGCTTTGTGTACTCGATGGTGATTGGTTAGCTTTAAAGAGTTATAACTCGATAACGGTGCCATTTAGACCATATGTTCATTAGACATTTTCGACTTGTTTCGAGGTCCCCTATCAGTACACAAATTATTACGACGAAGTTTTTCTTCACCCTGTATATTAAAAAGAACCCAATTTGAAAAGTTTACACTACATTAACTAAATCTTAGCTGTTAGGAATGCCTAAAGATCTGAAATTTAGTTAGTTTCGTATGAAGATTATTTATTATGCATTTAATTAAACTTAAGTTAATCTATATTCTTATGGTTGTTTCAAACGAAAATGCTTATTTTTTATATAAAAATTTGCAAAGATTAGATTAGATATCTGACTTGATGACATTTCGTGATTAATTCAATTTTGATCATTTTGAATAAAATTATCTTCTAAAGGATATGAATAATATATGTGAATTTTATTAGATTAGATAACATTTACATAATATAATCATCGTATTGTTTGTAACAAGTATGATAATCTCTCTTATTATGTCATTAATATTGTTCCAATCACAATCATTTTAACATACTGTACTCGATTAACAAGTGAATCGCAGTAATATGATATCAAATTGAATTTAATTTTAATCGGATAATATTTATGCGAGATCTCATGCTGATAAATAGACAAACTACCAAACAACGGATGTATTAATTCACTTGTTTGTTCCATTTTGGAATGAAAAAATCAACAAGAAATATTGGTATTTTATATGAAAAAGTGAATTTAATATATAGTTTTATAATCATAATAAATATAATTATTAGCAAGTCATGACAAATGTCATATATCTTAACGACTTTTATTATAATAATCTTAAAATTATTTAAATTTGAAAGAAATTTATATTATAATAAATTATAATTGATAATTAATAATTCGTAATATTTTTGTTGGATGATAGATAATGGATGGTATAAATATACAGGGTGAAGAAATACTTTGTTGTAAAATTTTGTGTACTGATAGGAGACCTCGAAACAAGTCGAAAATATTCAATGAACATAGGGTCTAAATGGCACCGTTTTCGAGTTATAACCCTTTAAAGCTATCCAATCACCATCGAATACACAAAGTGTCACGACGCGTCGCTCTTCTACTTACTACCGAGGGCCCTAGTATCGAGTTTATCGTGTTACAACGCATTCGTTTTAGCAGTATCACGTGACACCAACTCCCATGTTTCCACACAATTGATAGGGCGTTAGCAGTATCACGTGACACCAACACGAATGCGTTGTAACACGATAAACTCCAGACTAGGATCCCGGATAATAAGAAGGAAAGCGACACGTCTTGGCAACGCGACGTGTCGTGTTGCCAAGACGTGTACTCGATGGTGATTGGCTAGCTTTAAAGGGTTAAGATATAACTCAAAAACTGTGCTACTTTTACCATATGTTCATTAGACATTTTCGACTTGTTTCGAGGTGCCCTATCAATATACAAAATTTTACGACGTATTTTTTCTTCATCCTGTATATATAAAGGAATAAAAAATGGATGATAGATAAATTTTGTAAGATTTAATAAATTCTTTATCTATCATCCATTTTTTATTCCTTTATACCAATTTACGAACTATTTAGTTAGTCCCAAAATGTCCCTAATGTTTATTAATGCCATTACAATTTATGAATTTTCGACTTTATGAACTTTTTGTGGGGTCGGTACGAGTTCGTAAAATCGAGAATCCACTATATAATGTCATTTATTTTACCTATATCAAATTAAGAAGTACAAGTATTTTTGTAAAGAACTAATCACCTAGCTAACCTACTAAGAACTAATCTGCCAAACTTATCGTTTATTTTGGAATGATAGGATGCCGTACTGTATACAGTATCTATGTTGAATATTATAAAAAAATCTATTAATCTAGCTCTATAACTATTATAGGGGAACTATGCATTTTTATAATTAATCTTATATCAAATTCGACTATAGTGACTTAATCGAGCTTTTAATTTCATAAAAATTAGTCAAATATTCCAAAAATTATTCTTGGATACACTGTTTTTAAGCAGTTGAAAGATTATCTGAAGTTTGAATATCCGCTATTTTTAATTAAACTAGAGAGTTAAATGATGTGTCATCGAGGTTACATGCAATGTCAAAATATTACTACTGAACTCCATGAAAATTTTCTAATGCAAAAGTTATGGAAGACACGAATGCAGGTCATTAAAGTCGAGAAGACAAGAAAGTGAAAACAAGAATGGTCTTTGCGCCATTAAACTCCAACCAACTAACCAACAAGACGGATAGACAGCGAAGAGAACAGCCATGTTGTCTCTCTCTCTCGTTGCCTGTTTCTGTAACCTGTTTATTATAATATACTAGAAATTATCCGCTCATATAAATGAGCGGAAATATACAACCAACAAGACGGCTAGACAGCGAAGAGAACAGCCATGTTGTTTATTATAAAAACAGCCATGTAACCTGTTTATTATAATATACTAGAAATTATCCGCTCATATAAATGAGCGGAAATATAATCTTGTGATTTAATCTAATAACGCTCGTATACAACGACAAAAACACCTCCAAATTCCTGTAGAGAATCTAAGAGGGAATCGTAAAATGGCATCCATTAATACGTTACAGCGCCATCTACGAATTCTGTCTTTTTGGAGGAACTACAATTTCAATGTAAGTTTTTTTTTCTTTAATTTTTAAATTATTAATAATAACAAATAATTTTTACTGTCGCAGATATC
This sequence comes from Olivierus martensii, assembly GCA_000484575.1. Lineage (NCBI taxonomy): Eukaryota > Metazoa > Arthropoda > Arachnida > Scorpiones > Buthidae > Olivierus > Olivierus martensii. The sequence continues at coordinate 63,267 of AYEL01072819.1, forward strand.
CAAAAATTAAATCTTTCTAAAGTTATCTTATTTATAGAAATCGGTATAGTAGTTCAACCGAAAAAGGCACATCCAGCCAGCCAGCCATGTTTGACTATTAATAATATAATTATGTTATCATAAAATGAATAAAACTGTTTTTTAATAATTCAAATAAGGACCCAAATAAAATAAATATCCAGAAATGTCGTTCATAGTTTCGTTAATAAATTTAAATATTTCCTATTTAATCAAATTACTCTATTATGATTATTTTTAATTTTATTTGTATTATCCTCATAATAAACAACAGTATTAACATTTATGGAATATTGTATAAATATCCATTAAATTTATGATTATGATATTAAATAAAAGAATGAGATTAAATATTTGTTTTTGTTAATTAAGCTATATTTTAAAATATATCTATTGTTAAAATAATTACATAATTGTTAAACTTATTCTCAAATTTAAATTTTTCGTTATTTTTCTATGAGGATTTTTGAATTATAATTAACGACTTTTCAAATATAAACATATTGTAAACTACAATAATGTAACATTATGCTCATAGTTTCCTATTTTTAATTACTAGTTGGCATATTAGTTTCCATGCCCTTAAGCGTTTTGTTTTGAAACTATTGACTGTATTTGGTTTTAATTACAACTTAATTATTGCTTTTGTTTTCAGAGCTAGTGTTTGCTTTACTTTAGAGTTTACTTCATTAGCTATTTTCTTTTAAAGTTCCTGTTTTGTGTTTACAGATTGATATTTTCTTTTTTTCTTAATTAAAATTTTATTCTGTCATTTTAACTATATATCTGATATATGAAAATTGGAGACGACTTTATCATATCATTTTCTCACTTTTTGTAACTTTAAAAGCATTATTAGTTCCAATTTTGTATTTTGTATTTTTTTTTTTTTTTTTTTTTTTTTTGATGGCCGCCAAGCAGTCGCATCTCTATGTAAATTTTTTTTTTTTTTTTTTTTTACTTTTATATCGATTAATTTGTACAATCCCTATATCGTAATCAGTTAATGAAATTTCGATGGTTGGCATATTCGTGATGGAATCAGTAGGAAAAAGAAAGAATGAGATTCATTAAACTAATCCTGGAATCCAAAAAATTTGAGAAATGGAATTACGGAATTTCATTTTCCATTTTATAATGGAAAAACCAAAGTTTATACTCGATCAATCATTCCTGATTCAGTTCAGAACTTCAAAACTTGATGAAAATCGATAGACAATTATTGGTTTGAAGTGTTAATGCGTAAAGTTATACTTTATTAAGAACTCTAAATTGTCATAGTAAGTGAAAATTAATGAGTTCTTTTTAAATATCTTTATTTAATATGTGGCGATAAGTGATTATAACTAAAGGTGTTACAATATTAAATGAGAATTTTTTTTAAATATGGAAAAACAAAAATGTATAGTACAGAAAACCGGCTAATATATGCCAGTATTCATTCCTGATTTGCCCGAAATTCTTGGAATCATGCGTAAAGATGCCAAGTAAAGAATTTTGTCTAACCACATTGTCTATTTAACTGACGCAAATGGAACACGGTTAGTTCAATAAAAGTGTTTTAAGAGTGATACCCAGTAAAAAAAAATAGCTTGGTCTAAAAGTTGTTATAAATCTATTTCAATTGCAAGTAATTGTTCAGTAAAAAAAATAGCTTGGTCTAAAAGTTGTTATAAATCTATTTCAATTGCAAGTAATTGTTCCAGTATAGCAGCTTACTGAATAGTGATGTAAGCAAATTTATCCTCATGGCTATATGTTAAGTCATGAGGAAAAATTTGCTTCATGCCTTCCAAACCAAAATGATGGAACCTAGGGCAAGGAAATCAAAGGCGCTGATTCACCATTGTCAAATATCCAAGCACACAATTCAGATGGAAAAAGTTATTTTATTTTGGTGCAAAATAATGACTATAGCATTTGTAATAGGGAAAAATGGAATCAATGCAATGAATGTAAGAAATGAAATCATAAAGAATGCACAGCTGTAATTTTTTCTCTGTTTGTCACAAATGTGACACTGATTATTCAATAGAGATATGAATTGAAACTCATTATATATCCTAAAATTTGAGCGAAAGAACTTGGACACAGGTTATATTTCATCGAAATTTTGTAATATTACAACTTATCCCATACGATGGCAAATATTACAGCCAACTTTTCTGTACGGTAGGTTGTAATATTTGCCATCATTCAGAAAAAAAATTTTTTTTTTTAAATACAAATTTTAGCTGAATCAAATTTATATTTATCTAATGAAGAGATTATTAAATGATCTTTACAATAACGTATTTGTTATTCTTAAATTGAAATTTTTATAGCGTGAAATAATTAAAAAGTTTTGCAACCAATCTCAATCTACACTAATTATAATTAAATAGATTTTTACGAAAAGATTTTCCTTATAACTTAAAATAGGAAATCATATTTATTATTCGATCTTATTTAAGCTACTTGGATAGAAATTAATATTTGGTAAGAGTCTTCATAATGGAAGCTTCTTTCGTAAGTGTTCTTTCTAAGATACCTTCAATATGGAATTTTATTTTTTAACTGATTTTTTTCAGTTTACAATTTTCCTTTAGAATTCCTTCCAGGACTTCAATGGAATTTAGAAACTCTGGAGGTTTTTTCCCACCCTATATATCTTTTAAAATCATTTTATAAAAAGATAAAAAAAAACATCCTATCTGAGAAACAATAAGAAAACTCCCTTTCTGTAACATTAATAAAATTAAAAAATTTAACAATCTTTATTATTATAAATTCTAATTCTATAATTCTAAAACATTAAAAAAACACATTTAAAAATTCATTATTTTAAGAATTAAGTTGTTAAATCTTAATATATTTACCATTACTAAAAATAATGTTAATAATAAAATATATTCAATCAAAACTTTCAAGTATCATTAATTAAAAATAAAGATAAATTCTATTAAATCTATCAGCTATAAATATATATTAAAGTTCAGAATTGTAGAAAACAACTTTATAAACAATTAATGTTTAATTAAAGATTATTTATATTATTTTTATCAGCTTAACTTATACTGAAAATTAATATAGATCTAATCTTGAGTTAAAATAATGATTTGTTTTATTTATTTATTATTCTAGAAATAATTAGTTTAACTCCAGTTTAACAAAATAACTTTGAAAGTAAATATCGCACTAATTAATGTTCGGCGAGATAATATTGAAGGATGAATGAACGACTTTAGTGCATTAAATTTCGAAGATGATAATTAAAAAACAATGTTATATAATTAAGTGCCAACTTTCATTATTTAAACAATTTTTTTTCTAATATTTATAAAATAAAATTGGAATTAAAGAGCAAAAATAAATCTATAAATAGTAATTAATGTATTTTACTATTAATGATGAATTAAATAAAAAAAAATACTTTTATTTTCTTTATTTAGATTATTTTTTAATTGAAATAACTTGTTAGGGGTATGAATTATATGTTTGTGTTTGTATTATGTAGGTAGAAGTGTGTGTGGGAGCGTGAGTGGATATGTTGGTGGGTATTGGATAGGTGTGGTGAATATAAACAGTATATGGTTGTGTATAAAAAATAAAGTATTCAAGAATTTTTTGATTTCGAGTCATTATATAAGACAAGGTGAAGAAAAACTACTTCATAAAATTTTGTGTACTGATAGGGGGCCTCGAAACAAGTCGAAAATGTCTAATGAACATATGGTCTAAATGGCACCGTTTTCGAGTTATAACTCGAAAACGATGCCATTTAGACCATACGTCGCGTTGCCAAAACGCGTCGCATTGCGTCACTTTCCTATTTACTACCGGTAATAAGAAGGCAAGCGACGCGTCTTGGCAACTGGACGCGTCGTGACGCTTTGTGTACTCTGGTGATTGGCTAGCTTTAAAGGGTTATAACTCGAAAACGGTGCCATTTAGATTATATGTTCATCAGACATTTTCGATTTGTTTCGAGATCCTCTATGAGTACACAAAATTTTACGATGACGTTTTTCTTTATCCTGTATATTTATTTTATACTTTTATTTGTATGTGTATAGTATATAAGTATTGCTCCGGTTTTTTTGGTTATTATTTCTGATTTTTATACATTTTCATCTTTGAATTGCTGAATTAATTGGTATTTCATTGATGCTTGTGATTTATTTCTACGAGCAAAGCCTTTTTAACTTTCTTCTAGTTTAATTTCTTTTGTATCCAATTTTTTAGTAGTAATGGAAGAAGCATTCTAACTTTTATTGCACTATTTTTCATTTTATTGCGGTATTTTTCCCGTCTCTCTCCCGAAGCTTTATCCTTTGCTGTAGCTACGTATGGATGTTGTTGACATAAAAGGACAATTTTTGACTTCCTGCTGATTGGCTTCAAACTAGATATAACCTCGTAGGAATTATTTTTTCTGTTTAGTTATCTTCTGTAATAATCACAATCAAGCTTAACCTACAACAAATCTCCGTTATTTCGGTTAACTAAAGAAATTCTAACAGTAAAAATAAATAGAATGATGTCTAAGTTAAGCGACGTCAGGCTAAATCAACCTCAATTAAATCCAAAAACTATAATTCTCAGAAGAAAATAAGTAGTTCTATCAAAGAAACCTCGTGCTGTTCTCCACCTCCTCTAATGACAGATGTATTCTATATATTAAGCATAAAATATTATTTGCATAAATATAACCAATTGCAGAAGTATATGCAACTGAACGTAGTTATGCTGCCTAAAAATGACTTTTCACTAATATATTAAATACAGCATATGTAGTTTAATGTTCTGTAAAATTTGCAAGAAATTAAAAAAGATTAACTTAGATAATTAAGATTTTTATTTAAAATAAAATTCAAAATAAGAAAGCAAATAAAAAAAAATGATTTCTAAAAAACTTTCTTTAATATGAATTAGATTCTCCTCAACAACAGTTCTCAATGCATCATTATCCAGCTCAGTAGGTCGGCATATCCATGAGGGTCCTGTTCCAAAATTGGAATTTCAGAAATCAGTGTTGACAATTTCTGACATTAAGGATACCCTGCCTATATATGATATTGATGTTTCTTGTCACTATAGTTCCTGTATATCCTTGTTTAAACTCATACAGCATAATATGCCTTATGAGCTCTTCAGACACCGCCATTTCTTATAGAGTTTAATGGCATAAGGGATGCATGTACAACTGTTATTCTCTACCTCATATTATATGAAGAGCATACTTCTGAAAGGGATGGGAAACTGATTGAAGTATCTTTCAACAAAAAAAAAAAAAATATACACAAAATAATTAATTGTAACTTAAAATTTTGAAGAAAATATATATAATTAATAAATATACTTTGAATTCAAACTATTTTAATCAATACCTTGTAACCTAAAAGATCACCATTCTGTTTAGTTTCTAAAGGTGGTTTCCATGAAACTTTAATTTCTGTTGAACTAAGTGATTCAATTAGAATATCTTGTGGTTCACCAGTAGGAACTGAAATAATAAAATAATTCTTAAAAATTTTTTTATTACTTAATATAAACATATTTTAGATAATAAAAAAAACTTATTATTCCATATAAACAACTACGGGAAACAACTAACCCTATAAGAAAATAATACTTAATTCTAAGGATAAACATCATGATTTTTATCCTTAGAATTAAGTGTTATTTAATTAAGAATATTTTATTTAAGAATTAAGTGATATATATATTCTATTTTAAAAACTTATCTAACTGTAATTGGTTTTTGATTTTGAGGTGTTCTCTATTGATTGATATGATTTGTCCCATCACTGATTATCAGCAACATAGCCTTGAGATTTAAGAATGACATTGTTAAGCATGGTCAACTTGAGGTTAATATATTTTCCAAAAAACCTACAGCAGTAAATCATTAACAAAATATCAAGAGTGAAAACTGCATATTCTAAGCTAAATTAACTCCTAGCATAATAATCTAGAATTAAACTATAATTTTAATAATTATTTTTAAATCAAGGCTACAGTGGCATCATCTGTCGAGTTAACAATTTTTTAATTTGGACTGAGGTGGTACCATCTAGTAATTAATAATAATTCTGCCAGGTACCATGGTAGTTTAACTCAGGGGTCTCCAAACTACGGCCTGTGGGCCAGATGCAGCCCGCGATATGATTTTATCTGGCCCGCCAATTGGACTAATTTTTCAATAAAAATCCGTAAAAAAACACGAGGTGATGATAGATTTCAAATGCATTAATTAAAATTGTGTTCAAAATATATTCCCGAATAGCAGAAAGTAACTGTAATCCAAGTTACGATCTTCTTGACTGTAAAAGATCGGTTAAAATGGACTAACGAAGAAAAAATTAAAAGAATTCAAAACGAAATAAAAAAAATGTAACTTTTTTATTTCCTTATATCTGCTTCGTTATTATATTGGTTTATCTGCTTTCAATAAAAGTCATATATCTAGTTCTAGAGTTTTTTTTTTGCTACGGCCCACAGAACAATGCTGAAGTAATCAATGTGGCCCTCACAGTGAAAAGTTTGTAGACCCCCTGGTCTAACTGGTAATGCCTTGGGATGCTCTCCCAAAGATCTCAGTTTGATTTTGTTGTGATGGCAAAATTATTTTGATAAAATTAATTTAAATTATAGTGTAATTATTAATTACTAGATGGTACCACCTTAGTTTAAATTAAAAAATTATTTATTAACAAACAGATGATGGCATTGATCATTGATTTAAAAACTATTATTAAAATTATAGTTTAATTCTAAATTATTATGCTAGGGGGTTAATTTGGTTTATAGATATTCCCCTAGTTAGTTTCAATTAGAGTATATCAGGAATATTAATGTGAATTTAAAATAAAAACAGATATTTTTAAAGAAAGAGTTTAAATACTAACTACTTTTAATTTTCAGTGTAAAAGATAAATATTAGCTCAGATCAAATAGAGAAAACTTGTTTAATTATATAAAAGCACATACATAACTAGAGCACTTTCAACTTAAAAATGTCATCTCCAGCAGACAGACATTATAGAAAAGAAAAGAACAGAATACAGAACATACAAAACTGCTTTTAAACTATTAATTAAATTTCAAATATATAGTTCTTTAACACTGCAGTGATGTTACCATGATAATAATTTATAGAGCTAAAATACAACCAGAATTATTATTAATATAATAAAATATAATATATTAATTATCAAAATAACAAAATATTATTATAATAAAAATAGTAAAACTATTTTAAAGATTCATGCATGAGTCTGATATCTGTCTAGCATATGAATTTGCTTCAGCCGTTGTTCTGTGCAGTGCATCACTATGGCATTGGAACCCCATTAACATGCAGTAGTCGGGGTCCATGGTTACTAAATCACGGGTTAAGTGGACTGCGAGTTACAGTATTAATATAAATTGACCAATAATATAAGTTCCAGCATTGATATGAATTTTCTGTATGATTTAATTAATACAAAATGGTTGAACGTGAGCTAATCTCACTGATCATGAGATTTAATGACAAAGATGTCTAGGAATGATATCACAAGCAATTGCTTATCAAGGTAGCCATGGTAAAACCACATATTAAGCAGACTCGTTTCTTACTGAACCGCGTGTTAACATGGTCCGACTGTAGTTCAAGGGTCTTCCCATTCATAATATAATCTGTAGTAGTATGCTTAATTATTTACAGAGCTTCTGCCATTTTAAGTTCTTCCATATACTAGATGTTAGTAACTACTTTTACTTGGTTCTAATAGACATCTAGGAATATTTCATAACACCTCTTAGCTAATGCAGTGGTCAAATTCTCATTTCTATATCTATGTTCCACGATTCTGTAGTTCAGGCTTCTCACTGTACTACCTATACAGATTTCCCTACTATTCAGCTTGATGAAATGGGCTTGAATCAGGTATATATATGCTAAGCATGAATGCAGTGACAGCTTGTTTTTATTGTTTCTAATTATATCATAGGTTAACTTTTGTCACTTTTATGGAGATCTAAATCTGCTTTTTTCTTTAATTTTCTTTTTATAAACTCAACAGAGGAATTAAATGTTACTAGTCTTATTAAGGTCAGAATCTGTTCTCTATGACTCATGAACAACGAAGTATTATTTGGCTGACAAGACAGGAGCACTGATTACATACAGTATAAGATCATCATAAACATTCTTGAGTAGTATAACCATGAGCCTGACATGGCTAAGAATGGTGTTATACTCCTGATGTTTGGAGGCTAAAGTAGTACAGTGAGAGGAGATTCTCCTTAGGCTTTCATGTAATTTGTTAGGTCACTGGACCTGGATGGAATAAGTACAGAAGAGAAGACACTCTGTATTCTATAATACATCTATTTTTAATGTTACATCATCATGATCCATTAGTACTGTTTGGGGTATGCTCTGAAATATATGTTTCAACTTACATAAGGTTTCACAAAACAATCCACTTACATAAGTCAGGGATTATCTATATTAGTCCAACTTATTATCTAATTTTATAGTACTTTTTAAAAAACTTTTGTATACCTGCTTCTCCTACAAAGATTGAAACAGGAAGACTTGGAATGCTATCTCCTTGATTATTAAATGCATAAACTCTTATTTCATATATATTGTCCTGTTCAAGGTTTGGTAGTAAAACATTAGATATATTGATACCATAAACACGATTACTAGGACAATCAGAACTTCTAGAAACAGAATATGTCAGCAACTGGCAATATTCTATTCTATATCCTGCAGTTTGAGTGTCACCATTCCATTTAAATTCTGGGAGTGGCTATAAAATAAATTTAATTAAATTTATAAATAATATTTCATAATTTACAATCAGAATATATTAATCAACTCATACTATTTGAAAGATAAAATTAATAAATTATTCAAAATTCTATATACATACATCCCAAGAAACACGAACTGATGTTGTTGTAAATGGAGATACCAAAACATGAGGAGGTGGATCTTTGGGAGCTAAAAAATTTTTTAAATAAGCACACATTAATTTTTGTGAGTTTTAAATAAATTATAAAACACACACATACACCTACACCCACACCCACACACCCACTACAATATTACATATAAAAATTTAACAAGCACATACATAAAAATTTTTTTAAACAAAAGAATTTATTAGTAACTAGAAATTACCTGCTCATATAAATGAGCTGAAATATACTACAGTGAAACCCCGATTTTGAAACTTTTCGGGACCGGCCCGAAAAGTCGAACGAGCCGGGAAACATTCCGTACTTTCATGTTCAGATTCTCTTGTACATTTTTTCATCAAAATTTTTTCATCAAAATTTATTAGAATTTGGAAATTATCTACTAAAATTACTTTAAAAATTGGACTGATAGGCCCCAACTTTGGGGCCCTGTATCTCGATAATGGGGCCTCAGCAGTAAAAAGTAATTACATTTCTGAACTCAGCACCTCCAAATTAGGGAGGTTCCTATAAATGGGGGCAAAGTTTCGATCCCAGAAATATGATACCTGTACCAAGAATTCCGTTGTATTAAAGATTCATTCCAAAACTATATCGACTTTCAAGGTAGTTTTCAAAATGGCAGCGCACACCGGTTTAGATACTACCATGGGTACTGCGTAAGGAGAAATACTGTACTTTAAAATTTCATCGTTTATTTTCTCAACACCTGCACCAGATAGAACTGCAATTCTTTTTGAAAGTTTTCTCTACTAGTCATCATTTTTCGATTGATACTATTTTCATTTATATGGCGTTAATGTAAAACCATACCTATTTTTGTTTATTTCTCTCAGCTGCAAATATTAATGTCTTTTTGAGATCGGTTGTAGTAGACATCCGAAAATTATACTAACTTTAAATATAAGCACTTCAGCAGTTATATTTAGTTTTTTCTTTTATTAAAACTTAAAAACGTTTTCGGTATCTCTGATAACTGCTGAAGTGCTTATATTTAAAGTTAGTATCATTATTGAATAGCAGTTAAAAAGCTTGAATTAATCCAAAAATTAGACCTTTCTAACGAACCTTTCTTTCTAGAACCTTTCTACCATATTTATAGAAATCGGTATAGTGGTTCGACCGAAAAAGGGACATTCTGTCAGCAGCCTATTACATTACAGCGCCCTCTGTAGATTTTGTCTTTTTTGAGGAACTATAATTTCAATTTAATTTTTATTTTTTAACGTTTAAATTATTAATAACAATAAATAATTTTGGCTGTTGTAGACATCCGAAAATTAGAACTTTCTAATGATACCTTAGTTATAAAAATCGATACAGTGGTTTGACTGAAAAAGGGACATTCTGTCAGCAGCCTCGTTTGACTATTAATATATATGATTACTAATGTGTTTAGAAAATTATTGACTGTGGAATTGTGCCATCCTATTTAATTAATAATTAATAAATCAATATAAATCAAAATAATTAGTAAATCAATTGGACTCTTCACCCAAATTCTACTAAATCATCATTATGAAGATATATGTATTAGTTATGGAGTTCTTACCACAGACTGGACCACTATAGTACCTTATATCAACTAGGCAAGTTGATCATTGTCATTGCTGCCTCCTGGGTTGAACATCAGGTTAATTAGGTGAGCCAGATTTATGCACTAGTTGCTTCATCATATATGTTCTAATTGCACAAAATCAATGCTAATTGAATGATAAAGTTAAATTTTTTCTTCCATAAAATTCTGGTTAATTTTTATTAATTACATGACTTGTAAACAAAGTTATCTATTTGCAAAATGAACAATAGAAATCAGCAGTTTGACAACTCATTCAGAAAATATTAATGTTTGAATGATCAAGACAATGTAACTTTTGTGTATATTTTCAGTCTATTTGTGCAGTATTCAAAATTTAAATATACAAGGAGAATATCCACATATTTTTATAATTGAATCAATTCAGTAAGATAATAGAAGTTTTATTAAGAATAATTATAGCAAATCACCTGACTGGCATGAAAGGATATTGAGGATGTGCCACAACTGAATAGACAATCTGTGAGGGCCACGAATTAGCCCCCCAAACGGAGACAAACTCGGGAAAATTCCAAGGAAAGGAGAGACATTAAAACAAATGTGAAAAGAAATACGATGACAGTTCGAGTTGTATTTTGACTGATCTGTAGGCCTTTGTCCCCCAATGACAATAAATTGCTAAGAAAGTTTGCATCAAGTGTCTGCCAAATAGTCACGAATCCAACATCTGACTTGGCGAACGTTGCAAGAAGTAAACATCTTCGTCCTCTCTCTCCCCGGGGAAAAGGTGAGAGAAAGGTCACAGGTATTTAAGAGCCCATATCGCCCCTGATCAGCGCTTGGTCCATTTCTACTCTTATACTACCCGTCACCGTTTGTACTAGTACTATCACTTCCCTTGATCTAAATCAATCTCTGCTTGATTGACAATTTGTCTGCCAGTTTTTTTTTTGAAGTCATCCATTCTCCACATTCCTCCATTTTCCTACCCTGTGTATTTTATTCATTAATTATCCAAGTTGCCTTGATCTCCAGGCCACTTCAATTTTCTCAGAATCCTCCGATTGAATGTATGAGATCTGTCCACACCCTAGGAAGGTGATAATAAGTCTGTACCAGTCTTCTCTCAGGAGCTGAGCAAGAAGATTGTAGAAACAACGATCCATCAGTTGAGTCCACATGTATTTGAACATCTTTATTAGTGTATCTATGACTAAAGACTATTTGTGCCGCATCTGTTAACCCTCATCAACCACTTTTTGCTGGAAATTGTAACAGATACTTATCTTTAATCATGAGATGAAATCTCGAAAATCTCTCTCTAAACAATAAAGGAAGTTGTTCTTGTTGAATGTAATCTCTGTTTCTATCCGTCGATCCTCATTACCCATCCTTATGCATATCTCACATTGCTCTTTAAGCCAATGCCTGTTAATATCATCCTCAGGTTCTACAAATCTTGCAAAAAATTTATTTATTTTTAATAGGCTTATATATAAGTCAATTCCTTTACAAATTTTTTTCATTTATACATAATTATATATGATATATTAAAAAAATTCATCAAAGTTTTGTATCTCATAATTCATAGAGTTAAGTTTACTAATAAGAGAAAACTGAAATTTAAATATTAAAAATACACACTATAGGAAAAAGAAATATGAAACACTTATTTATATTAAACAATGTACAGTAGTTCCTTTATTATTACTATTTTTATGGTGATACCAACAATAATAAAAATGATTACATAGAATGAATATTGTATTATCAGAATCAGTTTAATTTCATAATCAAAAATGCATATATTTTAATTGATTGCATTAAATTGGCAAATTATAAGCATAATAAATGAAGATCCAAAATATATAAAGTAAATAATCTTAATTAATCTTGCCATATTTAATCCCTTGATTCTATAACAGAATTTTAATAATTTGAATTAAATTTCATTCAGTTTTCTCCATCTTAAATTTTAAATATTTTTATTTTTTATACTTGATGAATAATTTTCTGTATCAGTAAGTTTTCTAAATTTTATCCATCATTCATAATGGTGGTAGGTAGCTTTTTAATGGCATTTAAAAACCCCCAAAAAAGCTAATGTAACGAAAAGCACTTTAGTTGAATTTTTTTAAAATTGGAACCATTAAAATAAAATTTTATAAAAACACAAACAAGAATACATTACGTTAATTCTTCAATTTAATGTAAAGATCTCTACAAAGTAAACTAATGAATGTTTTTTATAATATTTTTTTATTCTATAATAAAAAAATTACTATAATTTAAAAGTTGTATTGTTGAATAAAAGTAATTCGTTCTTTAAATTAATACTTTTATAAATTTCTGTTCTAAAACTGATTTTAATGATTAACATAACTGATTATCAAGAAATATATTTTAAGATTCTGTCATGTCCTACTGTAAACAGAACCTATCTTACCGTCATTTAAAATAATTATGTATATAATATAAAAATTTTATAACTTAAAAAAATACTAGGATAAATTCGGGAAAGATGCTGCAGCGGGAGAGACGGCGCAGCTAAGTATATTGACATTCTGGAGCAAAGATGACATTGTGGTAATGATTATGGCATACAGTAATTGCCATTAATTTGTTTGAACAGCGTAGATGCTGATGTGCTTTATCTAAAATAATTAAAAATCCACATTAAGATAAAACCGGGAAAGATGGCTCACCTTTTTTTATTTACTGATAAAATTATTAAAACTCAAAAACTTATAATCAAAAACTTTTATCATTCAAAATAGCTTACAGAGAACCATATGCAAAAAGTAATGTCAAAAATTAGTTAAGCAAAATGAAAAAAGTTAAAAAATAATCTAAAACTTTTATCATTCAAAATAGCTTACAGGGAACCATATGCAAAAAGTAATGTCAAAAATTAGTTAAGCAAAATGAAAAAAGTTAAAAAACTATCTCACCCAACTATGGGTAAGATAGTTTTTTAACTTTTTAAAAATTGTTTATTTTGTTACTTTTTTCTATTTTTCTTAACTAATTTTTGACATTATTTTTTGCATATAGTTTCCTGTAATCTATTTTGAATGATAAACGTTTTTGATTATGATTATTAATAACTTTATCAGTGCGCCATCTCTCCCAGTTATAAGTAGACATGCTTCAAGAATATTATACAGAAAAATATAGCATCAAAAAGTTTTTGCCAACCCTTTATTATATACAACAAAACTATTTTAAATTAGGAATATTTTTTATTATTTTATAATAATTTTTATTAATAACTCAGAATGAATATTATCATATGTGAGCATTTTTTTTTTATTGTTAAGATAACTTTTGTTGATGTATAGTATATACAGTATTATAAGAATGTATATGTCATATAATAATAGTATTATAACTTCAGCTACAATCTATAATTGAAAAAATTGTTCAAAAGCTATATCTGAATATAAATTTTTAAAATTATCTTATAAAACATTACAAATTAATATAAATATAAATAAAATATGAATGATTCCAAATTATTTAAATTAATTTCGAGATACGATATTTATTTAATTCATAAAAAATAATCATGACATGATTCAAGAATATTATACAGAAAAATATAGCATCAAAAAGTTTTTGCCAACCCTTTATTATATACAACAAAACTATTTTAAATTAGGAATATTTTTTATTATTTTATAATAATTTTTATTAATAACTCAGAATGAATATTATCATATGTGAGCATTTTTTTTTTATTGTTAAGATAACTTTTGTTGATGTATAGTATATACAGTATTATAAGAATGTATATGTCATATAATAATAGTATTATAACTTCAGCTACAATCTATAATTGAAAAAATTGTTCAAAAGCTATATCTGAATATAAATTTTTAAAATTATCTTATAAAACATTACAAATTAATATAAATATAAATAAAATATGAATGATTCCAAATTATTTAAATTAATTTCGAGATACGATATTTATTTAATTCATAAAAAATAATCAGAAAGTTTTCTTTCAACTAAAAATAATTATTTTGTTTAAGTTTTACTAATACTAATTCGTTTAATTTTTTTTTTTCCAAAAATTTTTATGATTATATATATATTTTTTATACATTTCTGATAAATTGAATATAGTATTTTAAAATTTTTAAATTGGATAAAAAAGATTATCTTTTCATTATCTAATTATACAAAATCTAAATTTTTTTCGCTTGAAATAATTGAAATATTTTTATTTTCTAGTTTAGAATTTTTAGAAACTCTTTTTGAATTCGCAATAGTTCCAGCTGATTTTTATTCAGAACATTTAATTTTTTTTTTATAATTTTCTCTGTTATTCCAAATGAAATGTGCACTGATCAAAATTGTAAGAAGTTTAATACACTCATTATTCTTTTTAGTAACTGATGATTGTAATTTTTATAATTTTCTCTGTTATTCCAAATGAAATGTGCACCGATCAAAATTGTAAGAAGTTTAATACACTCATTATTCTTTTTAGTAACTGATGATTGTAACAATACCATTTAAACATTGATATCTCTAACAATATCTCCTGTAATAAATGTTATAAAATAATAATTCATTTCAGATTAAATAAATTTATATTTAAATAAGTTTATATTGAATATTATTGTAGATTTATATCAACATTCTATGTGAACTGTT
The DNA here is from genome assembly GCA_000484575.1 of Olivierus martensii. NCBI lineage: Eukaryota > Metazoa > Arthropoda > Arachnida > Scorpiones > Buthidae > Olivierus > Olivierus martensii. The sequence continues at coordinate 78,445 of AYEL01072819.1, forward strand.
ATGTAATGTTTTCTAGAATCAGAAAAATTATTGCATCATCTTTTGTAAGAGCATGAAGTTAGTCGATTTATTTTATTACAGAATGAGATATGACTTAAAAATATTTTCTATATATATATACATTACTAACTTCAAAACTTTCAATAATCTACTTTGTGACCTTTGCTTCTGCTCTTGTCTCTTTTACTGACTTCTATTTTATAAACTATTGCTGCTCAATTAACTGCTAATTTATAAAATACTGTTCAATACTTCTTAATAACTTAATAATTTATTAAAGTATTTATAACTTTGTACTAAATATTATAAGAATTCGAGTGATGAATAGATCTGTTTTTGAGATATACGATATATACTACATATTAAAAAGTTTCCAGACATAGAATAAAACATAATTCAATAAACGATTATAATTTTAAACTTTGGAAACTTTGTAATATGTAATATATATATCGTATATCTCAAAAATATATCTATTCGTCACTCGAATTCTTTTATATCAAGACACTAATAATAGCAAACTACTTATAAAGTTTCTTGAACAATTTTAGAAGAAATTTTTCGTAAGAAAAATAACAACATTCAAACTTTCTCCTCTATTCTATCATTGAAATTTTTCTTCACGTTGTGCTTTCTTTAAAAATTTTTAACAAGAAGTTCCAAAACGAATTTTTCCATTTACAGTAGACTCCCGATTATCTGGAATTGGGTTATCCGGGTTCTGATTACTTCCGGTTAATTTATAATTCAAAAGTGATGGTTAATTATCAATATTTTATTTTAGATTCGCTATCTGAAAGATTTTTAAACGCTCCAGATAAGGAAATATGAGATATTAAATATAAAATTTTTATGATAATTAAAATTATAATCGTTTATTGAATTATGCTTTATGCTATGTTTATATAAATCAAGAGATATTCAGTATATTATATTTTCTAAAATTAAGTTTATAATTTCTAATTACAGTAACATATTTGCCAGGTGACTTTGAAGCGCAGTATAAGGGAATTTGGGATCAATTGTAATATTTTCTTATAATTTTTATAATAGCTCTGTAATATACAGTATATATATAAAATAAAAATAGTACTTATAATAATCCATTTGTTTTATAATTATATTTAAATTAATAAAATAAAAATAACATTAATTATTTGTCTGATAATTATAAATTATAGACATAACAGCTATCACATGTTCAGTTGATATAAATTGATTTTGAAATTAAATTATAAAGCTATATACTTGATCTACACATATGGGAACTCCCAAGGGTCTGCTTCATAATTTGTCATCTAAAACAATTTATTATAATATAATAAATATAATTTAAAGATCGGAAGAGCGTCGTGTAGGGAAAGAGTGTAGATCTCGGTGGTCGCCGTATCATTAAAAAAAAACCTTCATAATTTGTCATCTAAAACAATTTATTATAATATAATAAATATAATTTAAAAGTATAATAATGTACAATTATGCGAATACAACTTTCTTTGAGTTTTGAGAATTTTTCTTATGGTAATAAATTTAAACAAACTTCGATTGGAATTTAAATTAGGCATTAAATTTAAAAGATACTTAATAAATTGAAATAATGAAATATATAAATACATTTTATATTTTAGTTTTCTAATGTGTATACGGCGGCCGGATGGGCCGTGTGGTAAAACTTTGGCTTACTATCCTGGAGGACCGGGTTCAAATCCGGGTCCCACACCTCCAGTTTTTCAGGAGAGATCCTGGCCCGGCCCGTTGAAGCCTATTCTTTAACTATCCGGTTGACTCCATTATGGGTGCTGACCAGCCTGGGATGGGCTCTATGAGAGATCCTGGCCCGGCCCGTTGAAGCCTATTCTTTAACTATCCGGTTGACTCCATTATGATCCCGTTGAAGCCTATTGTTTAATTATCCGGTTGACTCCATTATGGGTGCTGACCAGCCTGTGATGGGCTCTATAAGTGGCTGCCGCATGATACTGAATATCCCATGAGGATATGGCCGCTTAATATAACACACCTCACCTCTAATGTGTATGCACTGTACAGTATTTGTATATCAATTTCATGTATATCAGTTTCCCTGGCCACCGGAAATTCAAGCTCTGGCTCCATAGAATTTCCTGTCGTCTTCAACTTGTGCAGATAGACTGTGCATGTATATGTCCTTCGTTTAGGTTTTGTTTATTTCCATCTACTATTGTACAGAAAGACTGCACAGAAGATATACAAAAAAATTATAATCTTTTGTGTATGTTAGATTAATTTACCTGTTGTTATTAGCGTTATTCTTATAATATATTATATTAATTCTATTGTAATTATTGTATATTCTATTGTAATTAATTGAAATTGCTAAACTATTTCACTGTTAATTATTTATCAATTCTATGTTTAGTCCATGTTTATGTTAATTTATTTATTGTTAAGATTATGTTTATGTTACTTCTATTGTTATTAATTGTCAAAAAATTTATTCTGTAATCTTATTGTATTATAAAAAATTGAATAAACTGTTGGTTGCTTCTACTCTTTTTTCCTCTAGTGGTCTGCCACACTTTCTTCTGGAAGAAACCTTTATATCTTTCTAAGCATTCCTTTATCCTCGTCACTTCCTCCTTCATTCTTCGATGGGTTAAACCTTTGAGTACGCCCTCTAAATCTTTTGTTCAACTATACCAACTATATCAGTTTCATGCTGTTACAATGGTTCCTCGCAATTCGACACTAATCCGTAGCCGAATTAATATCGAATTGTGGGACAATATTTCCCATACAAGACTATGGAAAATGGATTCTTTGTAAAACCCCTATCCCACTCCCTTAACGAGTGAGTGAGAGAAATACAATATATGCGGGACAATATTTCCCATACAAGACTATGGAAAATGGATTAATTCTTTGTAAAACCCCTATCCCACTCCCTTAACGAGTGAGTGAGAGAAATACAATATATTATTTACTTTACTGTATGTATTTTATTATTGTATAACGCATTAAATTACAAAATGCACTATTTTATACACAATGCACTCAATGTGTTTGCCCTTGGATGTTGGAATAAATTCTTCTTTATCCTGTTCTACCTTTGAATCTGTGAAACCAGGCTCGACTTGCTTTACATTCCTCAGTTTGATCTGAGGTACATCCTGGAGTTTTCTTCGCAATTCTTTTGAAAATTAGTCTAGCCTTCTCATAGATCATCATTGCCTGAGTTATTGGATCTCTCTTCATCTGTCTTTATCTAATTCAGATGAGATACAACTTTTCTATTTCTTCATTGATCTATTCTTGTCAGAAATCTTCATTGCTCCAGCAGACACCCTAGCATACATAATCTCTCTCTGTTATAAAACGTTGCCAAATTGTCCTAGGAACGCCATATTTTTGAGCTACATCTGTAATTCTTCTATCTTTCTGCACATTATCTATGGTCAAACAAGTTTTCTTCTTTTCTGAATTATTCCACTTTTCACTTCTCTTTGAACCTGTCCCCCTAAATTTCACTCAGGAAAATAATAATTACGGAAGCGTAATTTTTTTTTGAAACTGCAGAATTGAAAATTAAAACAAACAACATAGACAAACACCAAAGCAGCTCAAAAAGAACTGATAAATAACAAATGACATTACACAATTCCATGCACGCGTATGCGCCATCCCGCGAAACGTAACTTTCGAATTGCGAGGTACCACTGTACCATTTAATCTGATTTCTAGTAAAAAAGTTTTGATATTCATTATAAATTTTCTTTTAGCGCAATAAATTATAAACTGAAGTTTTTCTACAAATAACATTGTACAGTCTGATCCCGTTAACACGTGGTAGTCGGGGTCTATGGTTATTAAACCGCAAGTTAAGTGAACCGCTAGTTATAGTAATGTATTAATATAAATTGAACGATAATATAAGTTCCAACATTGATATGAATTTTCCGTGTGATTTCAGTTTTTCATGAAAGAAAAATAAAATAATACCTTTACTTTAAAAACTTGTTTTATTAAAATACACTTAAAAACTTTACTTAATGACGAAGATGTCTAGGAGTGATATTACAAGCAATTGCTTATCAAGGTAGCCATGACAAAACCGCGTGTTAAGCAGACTCGCGTATTACTGAACCGCGTGTTAACGGGGTCCGACTGTATATTGCACCATTCCTCATGAAAGTCGTTTTAATAAACCAAGAGATAAAATAAAAATATTCATTCTTTAAATGGCCTGTTATTTCTATAATAAATTACTTAGCAACATTATAAAACTTTTTTTATAGGATTACTTTTCTTATTAGCTATTACTTGTCACTTTCTTGATATTGTTTTATATAAAATTAGTTTGTCTATAATAAAATTCTTTGAATTTTCTTGACATCATCGTAAGTCTTTCGTCTTTAATTCACTTTAGGTACACAAAGATTTATAATCTTGTCAAACTGATTGTAGAGATTATCGAAGAAATTTCATAGATTTAAAAATGAATATAAATATTTGCCAACTAAAATTTTCAATACTTACGTTCTAATCTTCCTATTTCCAGTTATATTGCCATGTTTAAAAATGTGACGTATCCTATGTATTATGCAAATGTTGATCCAAATTTATGACAAGTAGAATCGACGAATGATCAAAATAAAAACTTATTGTGCTTCTGACACTTATCGAATGAAACTAGAATAAGATTTAAAAAATTCTTATTTCTTATTGAGAAATGTATTATTCGTACTAAATTGTGATATATGTAAAATCATAGAGAAAATATAATTCTTATGAAAGTTTTCCATCGAACTACTTCAAGTTACTAAAATTGAAATCACCACAGATTAAAATTTACGAGTTACCACGTTGTTTACAAATTTTACGAAATTTAGATATTATAGAAAATTTCACATTAGTTGGTATGGCCTAAGCAGTAACAAATAAACTTAGGCCATACCAATTAATGTGCAATGAAATAATCTTCGTATATTTCGATGATCTTAATAAATTTAAATTTAGGAGGTATCAGTATATAAAATTGTCTACGACAGGGATAGATGAGCCAAATCTCTTCAAGCACAATCTCAAATTAAGGAAGAATGATCGCTGTACCTTTTTTCTCAACATGAACTATTTTTCAATTTTTTGAATTTTAAATGTAGGCTCTATTATAGGCTGCTTACATCAAAGGATGGCAGACTATTCAGAACGACAATCGACAACACGGGAACATACCACCATTTTATTTCAAAGAATAGGACCCAGATTCAAGCCTAGATCCTCTGGATAGAAAGCCATATTGTTTCAAGATAGTCAATCCGGCCAACAACACAAAATAGTCGGACTAAATTAAAATTACCGTTAAATTTCGGGCCGCCGTATTGCACCCACCATTTTGTATTTGAAAAAACTATCATCCAATGTGTATATTTTTTTAGTTTTATTCCTCTTTACACTTTTTGTCATTTACAAGACCATCTTGGGCTGAACTCACCTTATTTAATATATAACGTAAAAATTAACCTCCCCTAAGAGCGGTTAAATTTTTCATAATATCTTAAATAATTGGCGGAAAAAATTAGAATCAAATTATAATTACAAATATTGCAATAATTTCTTACTGCAAATAAAGCAATATCGTGTTTCCTTTTTCAATAAATAATAGAACATTTGAATACAGTGTATATATAGGTATATATGTATGCAAGTTATTTATTTTTTTAATATTAAATGCATATTTTCCCTAATTCTGATTTTTGAGTATTTTGCGGATTTTCCGAGGAATTGATTATCCGGGATAATTCATTTCCAAACAGCTATGGTTAATCGGAAGTATACTGACTTTAACATTTCGAATCCATTGATTTTATGTCAATTTTAACGCTAATTTAGCTAGCATAGATGCCACGATAATATAATATAATCCTGAACTCACATATTACGTAATTATGACGCCATAAATTTTGTGACGTCGTTTATTTTTATATTGTGACTGTGGTGTCATTATAATATATATTGAGATAGACGGTTCTGTTAACAAATCAATTAAGCCATATGTTATTTCTACACTGCTAACACTTAGTACCATCTATTGACAACAATATAAATTAAAAGTAATAAAAATGAAATTTTATCCTGCAGGATTAAACGATTGACTAATTCTTGCAGGATTAAAGGATGAGGCATTGAGGTTCCTTTAATGGCAGATCATCACTACCGAATTTCATAAAAACCTGCTAATTAGTTCAAAAGTTATTAGTAGGGCACACAGAGACAACAGAGACATTGGCACGATGTTATAAACCTCGGTTTCCTTTGGAAAGTAGGCTAAAAATACAGTAAACATTCTAAACAATGAAAACTTAATATCTAAAATTTAAATATTGGAATTATTTCGCTGGATATTATGGAAACTGTTTAAAAGTTTCCGCAATACTTACGTCGAAAGCTTAAATTTGTATTTCTTTTTCCTCTATCTTTCTAATATTCAGAAAATATCATGAAATATCTCATTTTCCTTTGGAAAGTAAGATAAATAATTTCTAAATTCTTATTCATTTATACTTATATTTAGTCTACTTTCTTTACAAGAAAAAGTGAGAATATAGGACAGGGGTGGCCAAACTGCAGCTTGGCCGGATAGCCACATGGTAAAGCTTTGCGTTACCACGCCTCCAGTTTTTTAGAAGAGATCCGGGCCCGGCTTATTGAACCCCATCCTTCGACCATCCGGTTGACCCCATCATGGGTGTTGGCCAGCCTATGATAGGTTCTATAAATGGTAGCCGTCAGATAAAGTATATCCCACGTGAGATATGGCGGCTTAACATATCTAACCTAACCAAACTGCTGTCGCATGCGGCTCTTTGATACCTTCAATGTGGCTCCACACCATAAAAGTCAATAGTTAACATGGAACAAATAGGCCTACCTGCTTCATTTTAAAAATAATATATTTGTAATTTATTTATTGTAGAGAGTAGGATGCATATGAAATATATAATTTTGAAACCATTGTTGATTAACTGGAAAAACTAATGCGGCTCTTATTGTCCCAAAAAGAAACTGACTGCGGCTCAAGTATTTGAGTGTGTCTTATATGGCTCTTAATGACATGAAGCTTGACCACTCCTGATATAGTATAACAATGCTGGCAATGTTCATTACCAAAAACTTTTGAATTAATTAATAAATTTTCGAAATTTGATGAGGATGTTTTGTCATCAAAGCTTCTTACGGTATTTAATAAAGAAAAATAGATTTAATGAACACACAAAATGTTTTAATAGATAATTCTAATGTTATAAACTATATTACAAGTTTGTAAATAATGAACGAAGTCAATATAAATCTCTGAAAGTTGAATAATAAAAATTCTGATAAAATTATAAATACAATAAATAAAATATATCGTTAAAACTTATATTAATTCACAGAAAAATTATCATGCATGATAAACAATTCAAAATGTACTTTAATTCATGATGAACTGTTTAATTTTTAAAATAATAACAACTTGATCATATAATCATAAGTTATTGAATTCAAAATTTGGATTTATTAAAAGTCAGTTTTAGAAAAAAAAAAAGTATAAAAGCATTAATCTAAAATTATTAATGTAAGGACGAACTACTTTTATTCAACAGTACAATTTTTATTATAGTATATTTTTTATTACAGATACTATAAAAAAGATTCATTAGTTTACTTCGTAGAGATTTTTACATTAAATTGAAGAATTGATGTATCCAAACAAAATTTTTATTCGCTTTATATTTTTATAAACTTTATTAAAAAAAACCAAAGCTAAAGTGCTTTTCGTTATATTAGCTTAAAAATATCAGCTAAAGTGCTTTTCGTTACATTAGCTTTTTTATTTTTTATAAAACCAAAGCTAAAGTGCTTTTCGTTGTATTAGCTTAAAAATATCAGCTAAAGTGCTTTTCGTTACATTAGCTTTTTTATTTTTTATTTTTAAATGCCATTAGAGAGCTACTACCATTATGAATCATGGAATAAATTTAGAAAACTTACTTTAATTCTGTGTCATAATGGAGTATAAAAATAAAAATATTCAAAATTTTCTAAAATCGATAAAAATTATGTAATATTCCAAAAATTTAGATATGAAGTAGGCCTATTTGATTCATATCAAAATTTTCTATTAAAAATAAGTCCAAATCTTTATACCTATGTTACAAGAGTTACATGTGCCACTGGGGAAAGATATTTATAAAAATATTCCTTGATGCATATAAATTAACCATGCATATAAGTGGGTGATCGGTTAACGAACATTATCTTAGAACGGATTATGTTCGTTAACCGATCACCCACTTAAATTAACTGAATACAGTTTAATAATTGAGCTCTAGAAAATTGGCTTCATCATTATACAATATATATATATTGATATATACACTCAGAGGTAACATCTTGAAAAATATTTGCAATACAGAACGATAAATTTTCATAAATAATTCATACAAATAAAATTTAAAAATTTCTTAGTTTAACTTTAATTCAGACATGCATCAGTAAACACTGATTAATTTATCTCTGAAGATATTTTATAATTTATTCATTATGTTGGCTAAATAGATTAACAGCCGCCTTCTTGTTAAATAACAAAAGTCAGCATCTTCATTAATGTTTGAATTGCTTTCTACAATAGAGCCAAACATAAAGCAATGTCAATCGATAAATGTTTTAAATTCTAAGAGTTAATGTTTCAACAATAATTTAAAAGTGAAAAATCCGAAATTAATCTCAAGTTTTGCTTTCACCGACTTTATCATCTTATATTAATATTTATTATTGAAATTTTATATACAAACGAAAAATATCCATACTTTAATTATTCTAATTTTTAAAACAGTTGAATTTAATTTAACTTTACATATATTTATTAAAATTAGTGAGATATACAATATCATCAAATGTTAGAATTGGTGTATTTTTTGGTATAGAAAGAAACCTATCATTTTCTAGAGCAGGGATTGGCATCATACAGCCAGTGGGGTGAATTCTGCCAACTATCTAAAATTATCTGGTCCACAGTCCTCAAATGAAATATGGTATCTATGCAGATTATACTAACCAAGCCTACAGATGGTGGCTGTGATACATGACTTAAAAACTGAGTTTTTTCCTCATCTTGTTAACATTCATTAACACACAGGTGATTTCCTACTATTTAGTACTCTGTTTGATGTGGAAGCAGAAATCATACCAGAAAATTTTCAAATAAAACTTATTGGAAAAAACTCAGTTTTTAAGTCATCTTGTTAACATTCATTAACACATAGGTGATTTCCTACTATTCAGTACTCTGTTTGATGTGGAAGCAGAAATCATACCAGAAAATTTTCAAATAAAACTTATTGAACTATAATGGAATGATCTATTAATCTATTAAAAATTCAAATTTCACACAGAGGATGTAGAACTCTAGCAAATTTCATACTTTGCTAGAGTTTTACATTAAATCTAGGCTTTATCCCAACTTGAAAGACCATGAAAAAAAAAAAAAAATAGCATCATTGTTCTGCAGCACTTATACTTGAGCAACTATTTTCAAAAATGAAATACATGAAAAGCAAGTTAAGACACTAATTACTGATGGTCATTTCAAAAACGTTTTCTTTTGGTTTCATCCTGTAATCTTTTGGTTTCAGCCTGTAATGTGACATTGAAAAAATTTTGAGCACTAAATAACATCAAATATCACACTAATTGCTGTATCCATTATAACATAAATGTCAACTTAAATAAACTTAATCCATAGTTCCATGTTTTGTTCATCATCATCAACATTCATTTATTTATTAATTATAGAATATAATCAGGTATAATAGTTCAAGAGATCAATGTGGCCCACCATCACTTCTAGCTTGCGAGCAAAAAAAAACAGCAGACTACTGGTCTAGAGTAACTCAATAATTGTATATAACAAAGATTTTAAAGTTGATCCCTTGTGCCCCTACTTCTAATGAGCTCACAAAATTTTTATTGTGACCATTTGATTCTACAGATATACTTTGGTCATCAAAATTTTTAGAACAGCATCCAGAAACAGAACAAAAGTTGTTTGTTTTTCACAGTTCTATCCAATTATGCCCAAATCGGCATTGGTTTCCATTGGAGATTTCATAGTTGATCCCTTGTGACTCTCCGATGGCATATGTTTTCATTGAAGATTTCAAAGTTGACCCCTTGTCGCTTTACTTCTAATGGGCTCACAAAATTTTTATTGTGACTATTTGATTCTTAATCGTCAACCATTCTTGTCATTTTATTAAATTTAATGCGATATTAGCAAAATGTATTTCTAATATATTTAATATTAACTGAACTACACACTTAAAATCAGAAAACAGCAAATTTGATACCAAATAGCAAACAAAACCAGATCAGCAATGTTGCCACACAAAATTATTAGATTTTAGTTCAATCATTTATTACATCAAGTCATATGAAGAAGATTCTTGAAAAAGGCCTGTATGGCCTTGCCTGGATTCCTCTTTTGAAAAAATCTGGAAGTATTTGGCCCAAAATATATGAATACACTAGTGGAAACACAATTAATAATTGTGTTCAAGAATCCTATTCTGAGAAATCTCAAGATTTACAAGAAAATCTCAATTCCTGATTCTTGAGAAAAATTCTTATAAACCTTTTCCATATATATTTTTATTGTTTAAAATTTATTAAATTAAATTAAAAGATATAACAAAGTTTAATTAAAATTAAACCTCACATTATACGCTTCTATATTTTTGTTTCATGACATTAAAAAAACATTTTCTGTACTTTGTTTTTATAAAGAAAAATGGTTATGAAGTCAGATTTTTCTTTGTAAAATGTTCTTTTATTTATAAAAGAGTTAAAATTTATTTTTTAATAGATATAAATATAAGTAAAATGGTACAAAAGATGACAATGTAATAAATGAATTCTCTCTCTCTCTTAACAAGATAAAGTCTTTAGGAAAAACATTTATAAATTTCATCTAATTACAAGATCGAACTAAAACATTCAAAAATTGCGTTATAGTAGCTAACAGAAAAAAAAAACTAAAAATTTCTTTAAAAAATTTGCACAAAAATATAATTATTATTCGTAGTCATCTGATATATTGCGATAAATTTAATCTGACAATTTCTATAATTTATTAAACTTATGACTCTTCTCTTCTTTAAAAATTAATAATAATAAAATTTTATTCAGATTCATTGCACGTATTTAATATTAATCAGATACGCTTTTACTGTTGTAAACGTAATTTTTCTTACTATAAAATTCAAGTAAGTTTCTAGAGATTAATATACACAGAGAGATATAATTCAACTATAAATAATTTTTAATTTGAATATCGGAAAGTATATTTGCAAATCTTCCAAGTGAATTTGATTTATAAGTCTATTATTCGTAGTCATCTGATATATTGCGATAAATTTAATCTGACAATTTCTATAATTTATTAAACTTATGACTCTTCTCTTCTTTAAAAATTAATAATAATAAAATTTTATTCAGATTCATTGCACGTATTTAATATTAATCAGATACGCTTTTACTGTTGTAAACGTAATTTTTCTTACTATAAAATTCAAGTAAGTTTCTAGAGATTAATATACACAGAGAGATATAATTCAACTATACTCCGTCTCACTATAAATAATATTTAATTTGAATATCGGAAAGTATATTTGCAAATCTTCCAAGTGAATTTGATTTATAAGTCTGCACAGGCAAAAATGATGGATACTGTAATATTATGGATGGACATAACTCAAGCCTGATTTCTAATCTTTTTTTTAATATTAAAAATTTTGATAAGATATCCATGCCGAAAACACTAGCATTGGTCTGAAGTATCAAATCTTCAGAATTTTAATGGCTTACTCCATTATATTTGGCTAGATCGAAGTCCTGGCTTTGCCAGGCACAAGTTAGAACTTCGATCTAGTCAAATAATATAGCATGAAGTTAATTTGATTTCATTAAATCTTCAAACTTTAGTGTAGATTAATAATTTTCATTAGGAAATTTTGTAAGCCATTCAATAGAAAGATGTGCAAAACTACTTTAATTATTTTAATAGAAATATTTAATTAGTCAAAAAACAACAAAAATAGTTTGAATATTACAATACTTAAAAACAGAATAATTTAATATAATAAATTTAATTATTATTGTAAATTACTGTTCGAACTTTTATTGCAGCAAATTGCTCGATTGCATCTTTATAATCTATTGTTTTAGATATCTTCTTCTCTATAGGAATTATTGCTAAATCATTCAGTCGATCTTGGATTGTTGTTGTTCGTAAAAAAAGTTTTTAAATTTTCAGTTTAGAAAAATTACGCTCAGCTGCAAGTTACAGATAGTGTTAACAAAATCCTTAGTGCTACAACAAATAATTTTGTCATTTTGTATGAATTTTGTTACATTAATATACTTTTTGTTCTTCATTACACGTTTTATATTTTTTACAATTCATTTTGGCGCCTGAGTCGCTTGCCTCGTCGCCTTACTTATGGAACCGGCCCTGAGCAAGAATATTGCTGTATTATTTATTATTCACATACGACAAACAGTTTCAAAGTTGCTAATATTTTTAAATTCTGAATCTCAGTTATTACGTAACAGAATCAAAATTAGTAAGCATATAAGTAATTTGGCTATAAGGAAGTCATCTTGCAAAATTTAAATAATCTACGATGTTTAGTTCTTGGAGAACTTTAAGAACAAACAAAATAAATACATAAGACAATTTTCTTTATTAATAAAGTCTAAACGGTAGTCAGATCTCTAACTATAAGCAGACTAGGGCTAAGGCCTGCTTATAGATCTAACTATAAGTAGGCCCTAATCCTAGCTATAAGCAGATTAACTAGCTATAGCCAATCTTTTTTTAGATATAAAAATAAAATTTTTATCTTTAAAAAAGAGCTCTAGCTAAAAAATTTTTAAATCTTAAATTAAATTGTATCTCTATGAAAATAAAATTTTTATCTCTAAAAAAAGCTGGAAAAGTAAATATTTAACTAAAAGAATTTGTTTAATTTTGTTTACTGTTTCCTCATGCTTAAATTGAATGTTTGCTATTATATTTGAATTTTTTAAATAAAAATTTTTAGCATATTTTATTTTATTTTTCTGTTTTGGGGGGCCAAGTTTGGAATCTGTCTAGGGCGTCAAAAACTTTTGTGCCGGAACTGGCCGTAATTTTTAATTTTAATATATTAATTTTGTTAGATTCCAAATAATTTATTTTAATTTTTATAAATGGAATTTTAAAGTTTAATTTCTTGAGGAGTAACCAACTAAAAACAGAAAAATCTTCACAAAAATAAATCTATTTTCAATTCTCCTAATTAAAGCAGGACAAATTGGTGATAATTGCAAATCTAATCATAATAAATATCAATTTTTCAAATTAATTTTTATGATTATTTTAATAATTTACTAAAATGCGATTATTTACAAATGTCCGAGTTAAAAATAATCGATTTATTTTTACAAATTAATGAATGATAGTATAACTAGTAGAAATCAATAGGGAAAAAACTAAATATTTCTTATTATGTTTATTTTTTATAATTATAAACTTTAACTACATACAAGCAACCATTAATTGCAAATAAATAATCTGTAAATGTATACATACATTTTGTATAGAATCTGAATAGATCGAAAACTCTTGTTCGAATCCTTTTATATATTTACTTTTACTATTCTAAGATCCACTCGGAGAGAATGAACTTTATACTTAATGGAAAACTTTTACACTTCTAAATAAAACCTATATTTTAACAATAAAAACATTCAAAATGATAAATATTTTTTAGCTGCTTAGGTTCTATTTTTCTCAGAATCTACGTTGTATCTGAAATATTTTGCTGCCTTGTTATCTGCAAGCAATTTTTTTTTATCTTTATTATCTTTTATAAAAGTTGTCTATAGTATAACTTTCGTTTCCAACAACTTTATAATGTTGTTGGAAAAAGAATAATGTATAATGTTTCAGACACATTATAGTATAATGTGTCTGAAACAAATCTAAAGTTATGAAAACTTGTAAAATTTTGAAAGATGCATCACTTATACCAAATGAAATCGGTTCTATTTTCAGTAATAATAGTCATCATCATTTGCAGTTGATTGTAACAGCTACACACTTTTTATTCTGCAGCCATTGTAATCTTTCTATAGATCACTTTCTCTTTCAAGTTGTGGCGCCATATACACAATAATATTTCTATTTTTTAGATCTATCATTATGATAATTTGATCGCCTTCTGTTTTGACAATAATGGCGATCTTACATCATCATCTTAGTCTGGAATGCTTTGCCAATTCAGAAATGTTGCTAACATCTGTTTTCTATCTCATCATTTGCAAGTATTATTTTGTTATTGATTGCATATAATTACTCTATATATTAATATTTATATCATTACTAATATTTAAATTTGTTTACGACAAGAATAAGTCATATTTCTTCAAGTGACGCAAATATTAATGGCAGAATGATCGCAGTATTTTTTTCTCAACACTATTTTTCAATCTGTTGATTATTAAATGGGCAATTGAGATCCTGCCATAAACCGCTTAAATCAAAGAATGGTAGACTATTCAAAATGGAAATCGATAGCATGGGATCAGACCATTAAATACTTTCCAAGGAATGGGATCCAGATTGGAGCCTAGGTTCTCTGGAAGGAAAGCCACTGTTTCCAAAATTGGCTTGTTTGACATCATTTCTTTCCAAATTGATGTCAATACAGCCAGCAACACAAAACACACCGTCTAAATTAAAATATTCGTAGAGTTTTGGTCAGCCATATTGGATTCGCCATTTTGAATTCGAGATGTTAATACAGTCAGCAACACAAAAAACACCGACTAAATTAAAATATTCGTAGAGTTTTGGTCAGCCATATTGGATTCGCCATTTTGAATTCGAAAAAACTATAATCAGATTTCCATTGTGTAACCCCGAAAACACTCGTATACTGATTTTCAAAATACGACTAACATCAAAAATCAGTCGAATTTGGGACTACTACTTTCGTAACCACTTTTGAGTTTAAAATTTTTCAACCAATATGTGAATGGATATTTTTCTCATCATGAAAAACATTCAAATGATCGAGAAATAGCGATTTTTTTAAATCATAAAATGAACATAAATTTAGTTTCCTTTTTTTCTACACTTTGGGATGAATTTCAGATTGCTGTATTTTTCGGACCAGATTCAGTGGCTTCCTCTGTAACATCTCCAAATTTCAACTTTCTAAATTATAGTAAATTACTCAAATTCTTGCGGACAGACACACACACATGCACAGATTTCAGTAACCTTTTCTTACGTTTACAAATATAGAATTCATTTATTGTTATTATTATTATTTTATTGTTAAATAATTATATTGAAATTATTTATAAAAGTTTTATTACTTGCCATAAAATTCGAATTTATTTTAAATACAATATTTAGTTTTAATTATTATTTTTTAATTTTGAAATCACTTTAAAAAATCATCATCTAATCAAAATTTGAATTTATAAATTTTTATTTTTTATATCGAACTGGTGACACCTGATCTATCAGGACGATTGTGTAAGAAACAATAACATTCATCCCGGGGGAAAAGGGGTGAAGAGAGGTTAGGTACATAAAAGAGCTGGTAAATCGAAGGTCGTCGCTCTTGCCGAGATGAGGCTTTTTGGTTCGCCTTTTGCCGAATCGCTCTTTGTCAAGACGCCCCTTTTGCCGAGACTTTTCACGAAGTCATTGACGCTTTTGGTTCTCACTTATTTGGTTCTAAGTCTTGTTTAATTTGCTGTTGTTAGTTTTTTGCATCCTCTCCTGTTCTACGTATTCGCTTGTAAATCGTTTGATTATCCAGGAAGACATTGCGGAAGTTAAATAGAAAATCCTCTTCTACCGAATCCATCTGTTGTCCTGTGTTTATACTCATCGATATTAAGAACTAGACTTAAAATTTTACAGAGACTAAAGACTGTGAGGAGTGTCGTCTACTCGGACTTAAAGGAACAACAACTGCAGGTACTCCTCTCCGTTATTTGTCGGGAAAAATTTCTGTAATTCCAAGTCTCTCTCGTGTTCATTTTATTTAATAAAGAAGCTGTTGAATTTACATTCAACGTTGTTCTCCATCCAACTCACTGAATCGCCTCAGACAGTCTTCCTTATCCACGCGATTTTGGATTGAATCGCTTTTTTGCTCAACGCCGGTTGATTCGATCCTTCCGAATTTCCGTTTCCGGGTCCGGAATCTCCACAGAAGTAATGTCATTAAATGTCAGCACAAATCTAATAAATGACATAAAATATCATTTTTTATTTTCATATTTTTTCATTGCTTATTAATTTTTGATTACGATAAATAATAAATAAATATAATACCATGTAAAATGATTATTGAAACAATTATTGTCGTTAGAAACGTTATACAGGGTGAAGAAAATCGTAAAATTTTGTGTACTGATAGGGGACCTCCAAACAATTTGAAAATGTCTAATGAACATATGGTCTAAATGGCGCTGTTTTGGAGTTATAACTCTTTAAAGCTAACCAATCACCATCAAGTACACAAAGCATCGCGTTGCCAAGCCGCAATGCTCACCTTCTTATTACTCGATAGTAAATCGTCGCAAAGCGTCGCATTGTATCGCGACGCTCGTGACGCGATACAATGCGACGCTTTGCGACGATTTACTATCGAGTAATAAGAAGGTGAGCATTGCGGCTTGGCAACGCGATGCTTTGTGTACTTGATGGTGATTGGTTAGCTTTAAAGAGTTATAACTCCAAAACAGCGCCATTTAGACCATATGTTCATTAGACATTTTCAAATTGTTTGGACGCTTTGTGTATTCGATGGTGATTCGCTAGCTTTAAACAGTTATAACTCCAAAATAATGCCATTTAGACCATATGCTCATTAAACATTTTCAACTTATTTCGAGGTCCCCTATCGCTACACAAAATTTTACGACTACGTTTTTCTTCACTCTATAAATGCGATAAAAAAAATTTCACTTCAGCATTACTTTTGAAGGTATTGAATAGGATCATAAGAATGTTCTGCTGTTAAAGCTGACTTTCAAGCTGTTTATTTTAATCTTTTTAGAACAAAATAATTAAAAATTTAGAATATCCATACTTCTGATATATAAACAATCTTAATGTCTTTAAAATAATTAATGAAATTTCGCAGTGAGATCACAATAATAACAAAAATCTTGGCATCAAAACAACTAATCCTATAGCACCAATATTTAAAAATAGCGGATTTTCAAACTTTTAAGGTTTCTGCTAATAATCATTTTAAACTATTTAATCGATTTTTGTTAAATTCGGAATTTATGTCGTTGAAGGTGATGTTGATGGAACACATTTTAATCCCATAACATTAATCATTCCAAAAAAGTAGCCATGTACAGAAAGCAGTAGATTAGCTCTTTCCAGAAGCATGTTCTAAAGATTGGATATAAATTCATAATATTGAAACCTAAGCAATCAAATCTTGGAGGCATTTTTATCTGTTTTTAATATTGCAGATATACTTCTGGAAGTAGAAAAACTATTTATTCTTGTCTCCAGGATTTGATTGTATAAGTTCCATTATTATATGTGAATAATAAATTAGAATTATTATTCATACTGATTAATCAAGAAAGTTTAATTGAAGTTTTAGTGTTATTAATGAAGAAATTTTTTTTTTCTGAAGGCAAGTAATAGAAACAAAGTATGTCTCCATAAGAAACTTTCTGCAATATTGAAGGCTGCAGCCTTCAATATTGCAGAATATTCGTAGTCGAACCAATGAATTATTTAGAACAACTATTAATGCATAGATAAATCTAAACTCATTTGGGTTGAATCCTACAGAAATCAAAGTTTTATTTGAATAAATGTAGCAATTAACTAGGAAAATAAATAAATCATTTCATTCAAACTTTCCTAAATTCATTTCAAACAGAATTTGTTACACCTTGCATTATTGATACTCCAGAAAAATTTATTGAGAATTTAATATTAAAGCACATATTATTATTATTTAATATAAAGTTTGAATAATACATAATTACAGTAAACAGAAATACAAAATTAAATAACAAAGTATTAAAAATTATCAAAAAAATTATATATCAGGTCATCCCTTTAGTAATGTCGTTTTTTAGCATAACTTTTGAAAGGATATAAAAAATAATTTGCTAATTTAATCGAGTATATATTCTACATTTAAATCAATAACACTCTTCCAGCTTTAAAAATTCATGTTTAGGCAAGCTTAGATATGTTTGAACAAGTACAGTATCAAAAAAAAGGCATTACTTTTGAGATGGACTAATATTTTTATTAAAAATAAAATTATTCGTTTAGATTTATAATAGAAATCACTTATCCTAAGCGTGTTTTATTAAACATGCGACTTTTAATTACCACAAGCAATTTAAACTTATTAATCCTAACATCGAGTTACGGTCCATTAGAACAGATTTTAACAGCAAGCTTACTCGTTCAAAACTATTTAAATTAAAACTTCAAAGTCGATTAAATTATTAATAAATGCTGATGCATAATAAATTGCGTCAAAGTATTATAATACTGAAGTGCTTTTATTATTTCATTTAACTTTGTGTCATATATTTTAACAAACATGTTGAATAATTACAAAATTCCGAATTCAGTAAATAAAACACAATATATATACTTCTAAATATATTCAATTGATGATTATTTAAATATTCTAAATTGAGAACTGCACTGGATTAATTCTAGAATTAATTAAAAGTGTAATAATAAATTATTATTAATATTTATAATATTCTTATAATAAATAAAAAAAATTTATGCCAGGTCATCCCAAAAGTAATTTTTAGCATTAAGTTTTAAAGAGATAAATAATATAAATAAAATATTGCTAATTTAATTAAGTATATATTCTCCATTTGAATCAATAAAACTCTTTCCAATATTGTGAAAGCTATAAAAATTCATGTTTAGACAAGCTGAGACACGTTTGAACAGGTACAGTATTAAAAAAAAAATCATTACTTTTGGACGACCTGATAATTTACTATCGAAATTTGTTTTTCCACTTATATAAAAAGACCAGAGAATTTTTTTTTATTTGTGTTTTCTTTAGTCGAGAGAAAGAAGAGTAAGTAAAATATTGTAAACGGTTCAAGAATTTTGATGGAAATTCCGAAAGGTTTTTCTTCTTTTTTTAATCTTAATTTTTATTTCAAGATATATTTTATATAAAATACATCAAAATTGATAAGATATTAGCAAATTTTTGAATTATTTTTTAACAAACTAATGGATCTAAACGTTAAAACGTAACAGGTGCGCGATACATGTTATAAAAAATGTTATTTAATATCATTTAATTAAAAATAAAGGAGGGAAAATCAGTGCAATATAAGTGCAGAAAATTTCAATATAAATATAAATATTTAAAAAATTATGTATATTAAAAAATATAAATTATACACCTTTTATTTTTTAAAATTGGAATTTGTTGGACTCCATCCGCCATCTGTCGAGTCTTGTGACAATTATAGATTGGACATCTGAGCAACTTTAATCTACACTTGCAACAAGATGCTTTTTAATAATACAAGAATGATGTCGGTTCTAATTTATTATTTAAAACTTAATTTAATTGGTTCAACTATGAATAAATTTTACTTTAACTAATTCAAAGTTGATTTTATAATAAATATAATTTATTTATTTATGTAATGATGTTATTTGTGAAATTTCTGCATATTTTATTAAAGTTAAATTTCCCTTAGCTGTTTTAAACATGAAATATTCATTGAATGACATTTCAGGTGATTAATCGAGAAAAATCGAACTGGAATCGAAGTGCGCTTGTATTTTTCGCTTGAAAATACAGTATTTCACAATACACAACAATAATTTTCATATTTAAATGATTAAAAAGCTGGAAAAAAAAAATTATTTTGGAGGAAAACAGAAAGCAAATTAATGTGATTTTATCAACACAGAATAAAAAAGAATAAAGAAAAATTTTTCGACATAAATTTGAACTGTATATAACTAGAATAATTAATTCTGATATTACTGTTTTCACCACAACATTAGTACGTTACATTTTAAGAATTTTTTATATTCATCTTTACAGAAAATAATATTTGAAAGATTATAATATTTTGAAAATGTGAAATCTAGAGAATAATTTATATGTCAATAAGAATAATCACGATTATTAGTACATATGTTAAATTTAAGTGCTGCGAACTGATGGAACCATGCAATTTATCTATCTATAATTTATCATCTGGTGTCTCATACTTTTTCAAACTGAAAAACAGTATTTTAAATTACGGAATGAAACTTTATAAATCTTTTAAGATTAGAGTTTTTATAAGTTAAACCTAAGTTTAAGGCTATCGAATATTTTTTTTAACATTCTAAGAAAAATATTAGAAAGTCCAAACTAACAACAAAATTTTATAACTTATATTGATAAATGGTGTGATAAGTCAGATCATTTATCACGGAAAATTTGCTTTCTAATGGGTTAAGTTAAATACTGTATGTTAGTGATACAGTACAGTGGTGGACAAAAGTATTGATACCACCCCATTTTTTTATTATTTTGGCAATATTATTCGAAATTCCGCTCATCGGCATTCATGGACGATTGACACCTACTATACATGGATTGGCGAATATGTTCCGGGGATCGTAGCAGCAGCGATGGCGATTCTTGCAACAAGGTCGATTTCAGAATCTATTGGTGTTTCGTAGACAATGGCCTTCATGGCACCCCACAAATAAAAATCAAGAGGCGATAAATCAGGTGATCTTGGTGGCCATGCAACGGATAAGTCGCCGGCTACAATGAGACAATGGATCGCTCACGGCACCACCTAACCATTTGGGACCCTCCTTTCCTATGTGATTTTGATTCCTATTGATGATTTCTACATTCCCTCCAAGTTTGTATGTGGAGTTCAGAAACACCCTGTATTTACATTGTACGTAATGCATTACACGTATTGAGAAGCAAATTAAGTTTCTAGGAAAATACATTATTCGATCTAACAGATTGGATATTTTAAAAATCAGATTAGAGACAAAATAAGATAAATTCCAAAATAAGAGTAAGAAAAATATAAAACATAGTACAATAAGAAATATAAAGCATATCTACATGATGAAACAATGGATCAAGTAGATAAATTTATTTGTTAGAACACTTTTTTTGGAACTTTTATTTTAGAATTTACTACTACTTTGTTTAATTGGAACAGCCGCTTAATTGGGCCAAAATTCCTTAGTCCCACCGTGTCCCAATTAAGCGGAATCCACTGTATATTGAATTCTTTAATTTTCGCGTTTGCAATTTTATCTTTAAGAAATTGATTACACTAAAAAATAATTTGAAGTATAAACATATTAAACAGAAATATATAAAATATGTTTCCAATACTGTAATTGAATTTCCATTTAGCTGGTATACAAGAAAATACATTTATAATATTCGCGATTTTAAAATATAATTAACAATATATTATAATTTTAAGTTTGAAAAGAAGATTCACGACGATGAAAACGACGGATTGTAATAATTTTCATAAGAATCTTACGGATTCCTGGATGCGTATATGTGTTTCTAACAAATAAATTTATCTACTTGATCCATTATTTCATCATGTAGATATGCTTTATATTTCTTATTGTACTATGTTTTATATTTTTCTTATTCTTATTTTGGAATTTATCTTGTTTTATCTCTAATCTGATTTTTAAAATATCCGAATCTGTTAGATCGAATAATGTATTTTCCTAGAAACTTAATTTGCTTCTCAATACGTGTAATGTATTAAGTACAAATAGATTATGGTCATATTCCGTTTTTTCATTTCATTAGAAAAATTATGAAAGCAATTATTATTATTTGCAATGATACCTAATTACTTACCTAATATTAGTACCTAATTAGGTATAGGTATCTAATTATTACTTTTTTACTATATTCTATTATATATATATATATAGTGGATTTCGCTTAATTGGGACACGTCGGGCCAAGCCATTTTGTCCCAATTAACGAAGTAATAATAAATTTTAAAAATAAAATATGTAGTTAAATAAATAATAGGTAAAAAAGGAATAATTAGCTACCTATTTTAATGATTTATTAAAATAGATACCTAATTATTAGTTTTTTCCAATCTCCTCTGACTTTGTCTTCAATCTACACTTGCTGATATTCACACCTTGCCCGCTAACTATAGAAATCCATTGATCTAACGCCTGCTAACTAAAGAAATCCATTGATCTAATGCTTCTTCCACTCGCTAACTACATAAAACCATTGATCTGATGCTTCTTCGACTTCTGGATCCTTTCCATCACGCTTTTCTTATGGACAGTTCCTGGAATTTCTTTCTGTTATGCCCACTTCTTGCACAGTTGCTTTATTCCTAGAATTTCTTTCTGTAATGCTCATTCCTTACGCAGTTGATTTTCTTGTTGTAGGAGACGAGCTATGGCAGATTTTGGTTTATTTCAGCGAGTCTACGATAGCTTTTATTAAATGGCTGGCTTTTAATTTTATTCAGCCAAGCAATTTTACTTGAGTGTAAAATCCTTTCTTGACATCTTGGCAAAGATTAGTGAATATATGTGTAGCCATACTTTCGAAAAATCTCTAAAATATGTCAAAAATTGAAAATTCCTTTTCTGCTACTGTCCCAATTAAGCGTTTAAATTTTGTATTAGTTTGGTTTTTGTTCTTTGAGATTTGTCGCAATTAAACGGAATCTACTGTATATAAATGATATAAATTAATTGCACTTAGATATTAGGCAGGCAGCATTGAATATGCCAGCTAGTGTATAACAACTATATCGGAACAGTATTGCTGATAAGAACACGAGCTATTTAATAGATTTTTGTGATATTCGACATAAAGATTATGCCAATGATGGTGATTTTCATGACATATACAGTATTTTAATCCCTTATCTTTAATCATTCCAAGATAAAGGACATTGTTAGAGTATCAGAACAGCTTATAATGAATAAATTATTATAGAAAAGTATCTTTACTATATAAATTTTAACTAATTTAATAAATTTTATCTGTACCTATCTATATTGAATAATTTACATAGTATTTATTGAATTTAAATACAATATTAATTAAACTTAATTGATACACTTGATTTCAGATTAATTTTTAATGATTATTAAAATTTTCTAAACTAATATTTTCGAAAACAGACAAATCCCATAAATAAAATTATCTGAAATTTTATTTACAAAATGAAAAATTTATGCATTATTGTACAAGATTCTCTCCACAATTCCTTGCCAACATCACTATATGTATACATCAAATAATTCAGAAAATTACTATTTGTTTAAATATTTCTGTTGTAATCATTATTTATTATTTAACCATCTATAAATTTAGACAACTTTTTAATTTTAATAAATTTTTTACTAGTATTTTTACTTCTATTAATTAATAATGAAATTTGAAAAGTTATTGAAATCTACAATTGAAAATTATAATTTCTAGCTGAAAATTTCTATTTTTTGTTTATTATATTATATTGTTATTTATAGAAACTACTTTAGCAAAATGAAGTGAGTTTATCACTAATAAAATGTGCAATATAATTTTCAAATTTAAATTTTTCTAGTACTTGAAAATTATTAATTTTCAAAATCATTTCAAAGAATTTGATCACCATAACTTTTCTGAAATATTTTTAACAATTTAAAATTCTGAAATACTGTATATGAATAATTCAAGTATAATTTATAACAAAAGAAATTTATAATTTTTAAATATTGTCTTTTATAGAAATAAAATTTAAATTTTTTTTTATATATTTTCATGTTATCATTAACCCTCCATAAACCGCAACCCTCCTTTACCGCCAGAGAGGACCTTCAAACCGATGGTGGCCGCTTAAAGAGGTTTGACTGTATATATATATATAAATTATTATTATATTATGATTAAATATTAACCAATTTTTCAGAATATAATTTTTGGATTCCAAAGTTAATTACTTTTCTTTTGTTACAAAAATTGATTACAATTGCAATTTCTAAAATTTCAACCACCCTAACTTTTGAAGTTTTCCTTTTTAAAGCAAGTTTTACTGACAAGGGGAGGTTCAGACATTCGGGTCACTGATTTTTTTGAAATTGCGCATACTTGTAGTAGTCCCCTAGGACAATATAATGTGTGAGCAGTAAAGTGCACTACTCAAGCATTGTCGAGAAAATCGCACAAGAAGTTTTGTATTGAGTTCATATATTCTAAAATTTAATTAACTCGAATGTTTCAGTAGCGTAGTGGTTGAAGATTCGCTTTTATAATTGTGTGTTCGCTGGTTCAATTTTTAGCATTGACAATTTTTTTATTTTTA